>SNQJ01S0056223.1:0-27714 GCA_010110895.2 Picea sitchensis
ATTCTCTTGGGGAATCCTCTTTTCTCATCAAGAGTATACTAGCATCATTCCATTTGGGCAATCCACCTCACCTTTTGAGTGGATTAGCTTGGGATTCTTTCACCATTTCTTTCAAGTTTCAAAGTTGTAAGAAGAGCTCAATTATGGGGGTCCAAGAGCCCTCCCTTGGAGGAATAAGGGACCCAAACTCCCCTTTCTTCTCAGTGTTTTCTTTTTCACCAATACAATCCTTTCCATTGGTGACATGAGTCTTATTGGTTTCTTCTTCTTATGTACTTATGCTCAATATTTTAGTTGTTCTTTCATTTCTTAGTTTAATTCTTAGCTTAGTCTTTTATGTTTCTTTTTCTAACCCTTTCCTTTACTGTTGTCTTTCTTAGCTAACCCAACTAAGCTTGTAAGCACCTTTTTTTTGCACATTTAGGTGACAAAGGAGGAGCAATAGTCATCCCTACATGTATGCGTGTTGTCCAAGCACATCCCGCGTACACCCTCCAATAAGTGGAAAAATAAAAAGTAAGAGTTAACCCCCCATGAATTTGTCATTTTTTAGGATGTATGTTCATTGGAGAGAGAGTGAGCATGAGGACATTGATTTTTTGGTCTCAGAAGACCCTCCTGCTGTCCTTTTTTTATCAAAATGTGGGTTGTTAAAATTCTTTTAGTGTCTGTTCATGAGGGCACAACCCAGGTTTTTGAATTCTTTGATAGATTATTGGCATCCTGACGTTGAGGCATTTATGCTCGAGGGGAAGTCATTGACTCCAATGACTGAAGACATTTACTTCCTGGATGATCTCTTGAGGAGAGGTGATCCAGTCAAATTGCGTACTTTTCCCCCCGGCCTCACAACATTGAGGAGTTGATTGGACTCCATTGCGAGGCGGGTACTGAGAAAGTAGGTTCTCAGGTGCCTATACACAAGATCAGCAACCTATTACTGAAAGTGATAGTTCTACTCATTAGGAGGATCACTAGATTCACGTCTTTACATCAGACCTCTCGGGCGCACATGCATTGTGCAGTGCAGTGCTTAAATGCACGAATTTTTGACTGGAGTACAACCATGCTGGATTGCATGAAGAGATAGCTAACAGAATGTCGGATGCGGGAACACCAAAACTTCGAGTTCGGGACTATTTTATGTTCCTTTTTCTTTGAGAGAGTACCCAGTCTTAGTCCTTGAGAGACGATATGAGGGCATGTGGCCTCTCTCCCAGCATTATGTAGATGGGCGGCATTGTTTTCGCGAGAGGGGGGAGGGAGGACCATTGAGGCCTTCGATGATAAAATTTTTTACTAGTGGTATCGCAGATTCTGGCTATAGAGGATTACCCCTATGCTGGGATTGACTTCTCCAGAGATCCTAATATTCCTGTACCTCCTAGAGTAGAATGAGGAGAGCTAGGTATTTTGTTTTTCAAAGTTATTTAATTTTTATTTATTTATATATATATCATTTTTATGTGTACTAGAGTATCTGACAACTATGTTTATGTTATGTATAGATGTGGGACCAATGCATCCAGCAGACTTCTCGAGGACTAGGCGGTGTCCTAGACCAAAGGTAGGACCAACCATAGTCATTGGACCACCAGCAGTAGCAGGGGGGCCTCCAACTAGAGAGGTTGAGAGAGTATTGAGACGGGTGGAGTGGAACCTCACCGCGCTCACTCGCACAGCCCCCATGGAAGAGATTGAGGATATGCTTCCATCGATGCAACCTCACATAGTTGGGGTTCCACGGACCTAGGTCCAGCTCTTCTGACTTTTGGAAAACCTCTTAGTTCACTATGGCAGGGCCAACAGGCCCCGCCCTCAGCTACGCTAGACTACTCATGTGTTGAGGGCACCTTTTGTATATTTTTGAGGGCATATTCCCCAGGACTCTGACTAGACATATTTTTGAGGTGCTTGCGCCCACCTATGTACTCTGATATTTTCGATATATATATATGCATATTTACATATTTTTTTGTCTTATGGATTACATTTATTTTACAAATGTATTTACATGTGCGTGTTTGTGTTTTTTCTTACATGTGTGCAATATGTCAATCTAATACATGATTAGCTAGAGTATCTGTGATTTGATTCAATCTCCTAGGAACATGGATATACGTAATGTAATCAAAGCTTCGTTCTAAGAGACGTACCCTAAGGAACCGTTGGTGTAGAGTAGGATCGTAAACATGGTAAACCCCATTTAATTGGGACACAACCAGCTGAGAATCTAAGTAGACCCAGAGGTGAGAGATACCATGCGACAAAGCATCATGAAGAAACTCTAATATTGTGTTGTATTCGATGACATTGTTTGTGGAATCACCTAAACAGATACCTCCTGAAGATAGAAAATGGCCTTGAGGTGAGAAAATCACCCAAGCTATGGAAGAAATCCTCCGAGTGTGCTAGATAGCGCCATCTGCAAACCCAATGAACACCTCTGATTCACTTGACATCTTCCACAGTGAAAAATATGACATCAAAAATGACATGTCCATAAAACCAAAAAGACAAAAATTAAAAATAAAATGTATAAGAACTATATATATGTACAAGAAGTCACCCAAGGCAACCCACCTACGAGTAATACTTCTTGAGGTAGAGCCCATTTCTAGGCTACGCCAAATCATTTCCCTCAAAGTCCACCAGATGATAAGTTCCCTTCTTTAGAACCTCCTTCATGATGAAAGGTTTGAACCACATGGGTTTGAACTTGCCCACCCCCAGGGGATATTTATCTTGGTCATAGACTAGGACAAGGTCGCCTTCAAAGAAAATCCAAGGACAAGTGGACCGATCATACTGACACTTGACTTTTTCTTTGTGAGCCTCGTTAGCCAAGGCTGCATCCTGACACTACTCATCGAGCTGCTCAAGAAATAATAAATGCTCTTCAAGTGGTGAAGTGTCTGGAAATAACTATGCTGCCAACTTTAAAGAAGGGATCTGGCACTCTATAGACAAGACTGCTTCCATCCTGTAAACGAGTTGAAGAGGTGAGAAACTGGTTGCAGTCTTAACAGACGTTCGGTAGGCCCATAATGTCGAGTACAACATCAAATGCCAATTTGACTTGGCTGAATTGATCATTCGATGTAGAATAGTCTTAAGGGACTTATTCACAGCCTCCACTTGACCATTCACTTGTGGGTAGTAGGGTGATGAATGTTCTTGCCTTAACCTAAGATTTGACGTTAACGAATGTTCTGAAAGTGACTTCCATGGTCAGTGAAAATCTCTCTCGGGACGTTGAACCTTTCTATTATCTGGTTAAACAAAAGAGAGTTGTTGTATCGCCATCATATTTAAGCGTTGGCATAGACTCGACCCACTTTGTGAAGTAGTCTACTACTACGATGATATAACGGTTCCCCCTTGCTGAAGGGGGGTTTCATGTAGAATAATCAATCCCCCACTTGGTGAAGGGGCCAACTGTGATGATGGGAAACATGGGAGCGGGGTGTTCCCTCATCTTCCGAGAGAATATCTGACACAGGTGGCACTTCTTGACTGTTTCAACACAATATTTGATTAATGTCGGCCAAAAGTAACCGGCTAGTAGAATATTTTGGGTTGTTTTCAACCCAGACAAATGAATACCACATGCTCCAGTGTGGCAATCATTAAGAATGATTTACGCTTCTTCATGTGTGAGACACCAACGAAGGATGCAATCTACACCTCGATGATATAGAGTGTCCTTGAGTATGAGATAGTTCTTGGCCTGATGGTGTATACGGCGACGCTCATCATGAGAAGAAGAGGTGGGGCACTTCAAAGTCTTGATATAGACTACTATATCTTCATACTAGGGGTTCAAAGATGTGATCAAAAACATGTGTCCTTTGATAGCCGACTCCTCGGGTATAACATCACCTGATTTAACCGGAAGTTCTAAGATGAGTTTCGCGAAGACCAACGAATTTTTGGATTTCACTGAAACAAAATCCAAGTCGAATTTATGGAGGATAACTATCCATCTACTGATCTTTTTGTTGATTAATTGTCATGTCAACACATATTGAAATGGATTCACAATGGCAATGATGGTGGCCTTGCGAAACAAGATGTAATGACGGAACCGTTGGACAGCATGAACTGTTGCCAACGCAAGTTTTTCAATGTGGGAATAATTGATTTATGTTCCAACTAGGCCTCGGCTCAAGTAATAAATCAAGCATTCTGAGAGAAAATCATCCTCCTGAACCAAGACCATACTGATGGTCAACTCCACAGTGGTCAAGTACAATAATAAATCTTTATTATAATTGGGTGGTTGAAGCAGAGGGGAAGACGTGAGGGCACGTTTCAATGCTTCGAAAGAGTGTTGAGTGGCTTTGTCTCAATGAAAAGGAACATCCTTCTTCAGTAAACACATGAAACCCTTTGTGATCTCAGCATAGTTTGCGATGAAACGTTGTAAAAAGTTTTATTTTCCCTATAAACTCTGAAGCTGAGGGATCGTGCATGGGGGAGGCAACTGAACTATCGCTTCAACCTTTAGAGGATCGACCATGATCCCTGTTGTCAAAACTATGAAACCCAGCAGATGACCTGATGTTATGCAAAAACTACATTTGTTTGGATTCAAGAGAATCTGGTAGTAGTGACATCGCTCAAAGATTAGTCAGAGGTGTGTGGGATGATCAGCTCTCTATGAGATCGTGATGCTAAATCATCAAGATAAGCCTCAACTATGTGTTTGAGATCGTGGAAGGCAAAAGACATGGCCCATTGAAAAGTAGCTTCATCATTTTTCAGACCAAAAGGCATCTTCCGATAAGTGAATGTACCCCGGGGAAAAATGAAAGCGGTTTTGTGTTGGTCTTCAAGTTTGATCTGTATCTGATTGTATCCCAAAAAACCAACCATGAAAGAAAATGCCTCGCAACCTGCGCATTCATCAACTATTTGGTTAATAAATGGTGTGGGGAAATTATCCTTTGGATAGGCCTTGTTCAAATCACGTAATTCCATACATACATGAATCGAACCCTATTTTTTGTTGACTGGCACAGGATTTGACACTCATTGAGTCAATTGAATGGGGTAGGTGAAACCATCTTTGAGTAGTTTCTCTACTTCAGCCTTAATAGTTGTTGCTTTCCTAGGATTAACTGGACGAAGCTTCTTCCGGACCAGCTTAGTGTTAGGATATGTCTTGATTTCATGTTCAATGATTCTTGGATCTATGCCTGGCATTTCCTCGTAAGAATAGGCAAACACATCGCGGAATTATTTAAATAAATCCTTGTGGATTTGAATCTCCACGGGAGAGCAGTCTGCTCCGACGAAGACATTCTCCACGATGTCAGGGGTTCTGGAGATATCAATAGGTATCGTTTTAGTGATGGTTTCCATATTTCCTTCAGTGTAAACAATGTGTGTAGTCAAAGGATTGATAGGACAAGCCCTATCTCTAGTCATAGTCATAGTGAATTCACCTACTTCAATTCTTCTTAAATCTGGGAGGAAATAAGATCTGTGATGGAGATCATCCCAATATCTTTCCAAACTAGTCATTGCCTCAATAATAACCTCGTCTAATGGCAAGACTAAGTCTAAAGTATCAGTATTGACGAGGGAACCTTGAGCCCAAATAGGATCGAGAACTGGATCTAACGCATGTGCTGGAGTCGGATCAAGGTCAATGGAAGCTTGCTAAACTATAGAGTACGCAACCTTTTCCGCAGACAAAGGCATGGCCATGCCATGGTGCCCTGTCCCTTCCATCGTGGTTGATGGGGAAGGAAGAGTCCATGGATCGTTAAAGTAATTCATGCGAAACGACAAGATTTGGAAGATTTCTGCCGAGGACGGTCGGGGACAGCCAATATGTAATGCACATTATTGGCCAGAGGCAGGTAATCGAAAGTACCCATCAAAGGTGGGCACAA
Organism: Picea sitchensis; assembly: GCA_010110895.2. NCBI lineage: Eukaryota > Viridiplantae > Streptophyta > Pinopsida > Pinales > Pinaceae > Picea > Picea sitchensis. Next base: position 5,904 of record SNQJ01S0056223.1, read on the forward strand.
ACCAACCCTTACATTGACGATGTTGGGCTAAGGGTTATCAATCATCAGGACCGTGGATACCCCCAATGAAGGGTCAGGATGATAGAAGGATAATTGATCAATGGACATGATCTGGCCCTCGTGTGGAAACAACAAGACCCGAAAAACTGTCACGGCCACTGCTTGCATAGCATAGGTCCAAATCCTTCCTAACATGATATTTTAGTCGAGAGACACATTGACCACTTCAACCTCGATGCATAGGGTCTTCCCTCCTAACTGCATGGGGAAAGAGGGGATGATTCCATGTGGTCGAATGAACGACCGTCGAAAGAGGTAATAAGAGTAGGTGATGGAGACAAAACGGTTTGGCCAATGGCCTTCCAACACGCCAAAGAAATCATGCATGTCGAGGCACCCTCATCAACCACCGTGCGGAAAATGTTCCAAGTAAATTTTTTTGTGGTGAAGCCACTACTATCTGAAACACCGCGTGGTAAGGGAGACGAGGTTTTAAGTCAGTCATATCAAGCATGATTGTTCCCAAATTACAAGAATCAGCAGATCCTAAGGTAGCTAACGGAGCCTTTCTCTAGAAAGGACAGCTTTGGAGGATTTCCAAAGTAGACATTGCACAAGGGGTTTGAGACAAATTCTCCACCACAGAGTAGTTATGGGCAGCCCTTGTGTTTGGATTGTGGGAATATTTCTTAAATGCACCTTTTGGGATGTGTCTCATTGTTTCTCCCAACGTCTTCTCAATCTGAGAGGAAGAGATGGGTTTTCGGCTTATTTAACCTTCTCAGAGGTGTTTGGCATTTTGTAGTCATGTGTCCTATTTGTTATATCAACGCTACCTTTCATCATGTACACATTATCAGACGGAGGGGTTCCCTGACTGCCCCCTTTCATGCTCGAAGAGGATTGAGTTAAATTTTTCCCATGTGGAAATGGGTTCGTTAACATGGCAGGCTATTGTTGTGCCAATAACGTCTGGGCCTCCGCAATCCAAGGGCACTGGTGAGTCAGATGGTATTTTGTGCAAAGATTACATGGATACTTCAACTTCTTTTCTGTGTCACCCTCACCAGCAGTATTGGTAGGTTTCTTGTCCCCCATACTCTTATTTCGTTGTTTCTTCTTTCCGTCGAGTTGTTGGGTGGCCTTCGGGTTTGTCGATTGCACACTGTGTACATCCAATGTTTGGGTAGGGGGAGTAGCCGAACCAGTGATCTGATTGACCGATGTCTGCTATATCAACAATTGTTGCAATTGATTTGACAGCTCATCAATGGGATTCATTTGCATTGAACCAACAATACCATCGGCATGTGGTTCAGATCTATGTTTGGTCTTGTCAGGTATTGACCGCGGTCCATATAGCAAAATTTCATAAAGTAAACCAGACTAAGAGTAAATGAGATTTAGTTGTTGAGATATAATTATCGCTTCTTCTTCTTAAAAGACCCTCGGTGTTGTTACGTCTTTGGATAAATGAGGTACCAAAGACTTAAGGAACCACTCAAGTAGGAATGTTGGTGGTACTGGTACTTTTATCAAAATCTTTCGGCATCTCCATTTTTGGATGTGATCTGAGATATGGTCCACTTTTGTCTTCTCAAAGTTGGTCGGTGTCATATCTCATGGGTAATTGAAAATGGTTTAAGAAAGCCATTGCCAATTCTCTGAAGGAAGAGTATCTCGAGCGGTCGAGCTCAATGTACCATTTTGTCGCACTCCCAATGAGAGTGTGTTGAAACAAACACAATTGTATAGAGTCATCTCTCAATGATTTGGATGAGCACCATAGATGGAAGGTAGTCACATGATCGCCTAGATATTCATTAGACTTAGCTTCGAACTTTGTAATGTCTGAAGGTAACTTGGTCGGCATAGGAAGCCAACGTGGATTGTGATAGATAGGATCGTTTAGTAACCTTGACAAGTCTAGAAAATGAAAAGTTTCCAGAAATGAAAGTTTGGGTTGTTGGTTATAACCAGGGAAAAAGGAGCCTGGAGTTTGGTTGGCACCGGGTTGCCAAGGAAAGTTGGGTTTTTGGCCAGGGTTCTAGTAAAAACCATGGTTGTGACCAATGTATAGATTCTGCACTTGGTGATATGTCATCGGTTGACTCCTATAGTAGGATGTGGAGGGTTGGGCTTGCATTGTATTCCAAGGATTCTAGAAAGGGTTTCCCCCTACAGATTCAATGGGCATAGGTCCTAATCCTTACTCGGGGTTCCATTGGCTATGGAAGGGGTTACCCCTTGTCAGCATCCCTGACAAGGAAACTAATCCCTGCCACATATTCCAAGGTCCTTGTGAAGTGTGTGCCCCATGCACAGGAATAGTACCCTGCGCAGGATTTTGTGATCCAAAACCAGGGTTTCCCCCGGTCGATACGGCAGCTGACGAGAAAGTGTTGTTACCAAATGCGTCGAACAAAGAGAATGGCGTTGAACCTACCAGCATTCTATAAGAAGGAATTCCTTGACTACCTACTCCAGATGAACTATAGTTTATGTTCAGCCTGGCGGAGTGCTAGTGAGCACCGCCAAGTGAAGGGGATGAAGGAGGTATATGACCCCCTCTGTAAGGGAAAGCGGTATAGGGAGATAAAGTTCCCCCCATGGATCCTTGCAGAGGAGCATTCGAGCTCCCTGCCCCTAGACCTAAATTTTGTAGAGTGGAGTAGGAAAGGACAGAGTTTGTATTGAAGTTAAGCATCCCATATGAGAACGGAGGGCCTGTCACACTCTGGGTGAAAGGAGCAGTGATTTCCACCATAGATAGAATCAGACCATTGCCCAAGGTAGAAATGGTCGAGACCGTAGTGGTCTAGACCGGTGACGGTTGGTTAGGAGGTAGAAAACCCCCTGTAGTGACAGTCGTAGAGGGAATATTAGGATTCCCTAAAGAAGTAGTAGCATTTTTCTCCATCGTTGTGTGTGACACTGCCTGACGCTCATAAGGTTTAACCTATACGATGATGGGCATCAATATATCAGTGATCAAAGGGTTATACGGACCAAGAGATTCTGCTCCAAGGTCAAAACTGGTTGGTTCCTCCAGAATCAAATGTTCTCTTCTCAGAGATGGGTCAGGCTCAATTTCATGTGGCCCGGTTTCCTCGAAATACCCTTGCTAGTCTAGTCTTCACCTTAGCGGTGGCAAGGGTGGCTCCAGATTAACCGGCGGCAGGCCAAGAAGCCTTCACGACCGGTGGAGCTCCTGATCCTCCATAGTGTGAGAAGATCAATGACACACTAGGGCTTTCTATTAACGTTAAAAACCATCACACACTAGAAAAATATCCTATGAGACAAGACAAACAGATCACTAGCTAGTTGGAAGAACAATTACACCACCCAACACTAGAGAAACTTACCAGTGCATGTGCAACTCGAATATGGAATCACCCTTGGGGTATACTCAAAAAATTATGGCGTGATGTCTTCCCTAGGTACCATGGTATAACCCCACAGTCACTTGTGTAATTCACTAATATAAAGGCAACTAGGTTGCCAGCATGCGAACAGTCACCAGGCGGGTACAGTCAATAGTCGGGTGGACCGCAATAAGCAGGGTATCAAGCCTAAAACCTATCAAGGGTATCGAAAGCAAGTGTTTCAGAAGAAGACTAAGGACCCCAAATAGATTCGAGACCCACAAAGCTCCGTGGCAAATGCGATCAACAAAATCCCAAGATAATCCCTCTATATGTGTTCCGCACTACGCTTGGTCCGACTTTGGAGGGGTTATCTCTGCTACCTTTCCACACGTGACCTCGTGTTTAGCCCCTGTGTTAGAGGGGGGTCCCAGATAAATTTCATGGTTACTAGACTTTCAAGCACTCCCTAGCATAGACCCTTATGTTTGTTTTTGTAGCCTTGAAAATTTTCCTCTCCAATCCTAAATCAAGGCTCTAGCCTAGACTAAATTGATGGACCCTACAAACACAAAGTCTAATAACTTTTAACTAATCGTTAATTTTAGTGGATGTCTTAAGTCAAAAGTAATGGAAGTGAAACCAGTGATTTTTTTAAGACATGAAAGAGAAGAGCATAAGATGAAACTGAAAAAAAAACTACTCCTTCTTCACAAATAAAGATTTGCCAAATTAAACTCTTTCACCAAACTTTTTGTAACTACTTTTCTCAAATCTTTGAAAATAAAAAACTTAAAACAAGATTTTTCTCGACTACGAGCTACTTAATGTCCTAAGTATTCAAGTAAATAACTTAAGAAAAAAAAAAAAACTTGGTAAATAAAGCAACTAACCTGAACTACTTTTACCAAACAAAAAATTAAAAAAAAAAATTATTGTTTTATGATTCAAAACAAGAAATTTGAAAAATGATTTCTTTTCTTTTCTTCTAAAGCAAAAAATGGAAAAATGACGACAAGTTAAGGCCAAGAAATGACTTCTGGCCCATCACAGATCGCAGGGAGTCACTGACAATACCAAACAGGCAGATCAAAACAAACTCACAAACTTGTCTAAAAACCCTAATAAATAAAACACAAGAAATTTGTGATAAAAAGAAAGCTATGTTGAGGTCAGACCTAGGTTACATACTGCTATAACAGAGACCAAGGCTAGATCAAGAAAACCCCTAAGAAGTGTGACTTCTGATAGGGAAGAGGATGACTTCCTCTTCTTTAAAAAAACAATTTTCTCAACATAGGCACGCTATTGACACTTCAGCAGCCTGCGTATGTACGTGGGTTGTCCAAAGGTAGGGTGAGTATGTACGTGTGTAGGCCCACTACAGGCCGTGTACACCCCTGTAACTTCTCAAAAAAATAAAAACCAACAGTCAAGCAAAGGCAGGGAGTACTAGTATGGAAGACCAGAATCCCTTAAAGACACAGAAGCTTACAGAAACTCAAAAAACAGTAAATAAATTGATTCAAAGCACCCAAAAGAATATCCCCAAAAAACCCTAGAGGTCTCCCTATTACGATCGCCAATTATGCTATAGTGGGAAAACCCCTCTACGGAATACACCAGGGTTCTAAAGTGAAAGTAGAGCTAACCGTCTAAATTCTCCTACTTTTAACAACTATCTTGTTATTACCTCACAATCATACATAAAAGACAAAGTATATGGATCCGGTAGGCATACCTTAAACTCTGTGTCCGGTGTCAATCCCTTTGCGCTTAGTTGTTTCTCCACTGCATATCTCCTCCCAAGGCCAACCTTCATTCACCAAAATAAAAACAAGAAACTATAAGCATGCATTCTATATATGGATTAGTGGGTTAGACATCATAACAAAAATGTAAACAAATCATAAAGGTTTAAGACATCATTTGGCGAGACAGAAAAATTATTTCTTTATATTAATCTCACAAAACTCATTTACAATATGAGACTAGCAACTGCTCCTCGAACTCGGTCCTGGGCGCCTCTTCACCATGCACCAACTGCTTCCATGTATTCTTCTCCTCTTCAGTACTCTCTAGGGAAATGGAAAGGATTTGYGGAGGAAGAAGGGATTCTGGCTCAAACTCACAATGTGGTTGCAAAATATTGGGGCAAAGGGGGTATACTTAAATGGGAAAAGTTTCTATGTTCTCATGCTTCCCCTTGGAATGGGWCCCCAACACCTTCTTTTATAGGCCMAAAGATATAGTAACGGTTGGGGTGACTGGCTATGGGCGGTCAAATGGTTAGGTAACGGCMTGAAAACCTGTATCCCTTTGCAATTTTTATTTTTTGGGATTTTTTGTGAGTGTACGCGGGATGTAGTGGTGCAGCAAGCATGTGTATGTGGGCAGTAGTGGTGCAGGGCGTGTACACCTTCAAAMCAATGGTTTTTTAGAAGCGATGTCCAGTGATGGCTTGTAAAATATAGCAAGTAATATGGCCTGATGTCAGGTATGCATGTCTGGTGCAATTTAGGGTTATAACAAACTCCCTCTTATTTTTTCGCTTAAATTTCTGCTCAATTTTGACAGCATATAGATAAATGTATCCTAGTGAGGAGATGTCCAAGAATTCCAGCTCTTCTTATATGTACCTATATAGGCCATTACGGTATTTAAAAACCAAGTGTCGCTTGAATTATCTGATACCCACCTTTGAGCGCAAGGTATGGAATATGTTGGTGTACTCTGACACCATCTAGTCTATATCCTAACGCGGAGTCATCCATATCATGTACACATCATCATAATTCCCATGAAGGTATAATTCCTCCTTAATCACATCAACAAAATCCACCAAAGTGGGTCTTTTTCTGAATGTTACAAACTCATCTTCACCATTGTAGAATGTGGTGAGTACCTGCACAAGAGATCTAGCTAGCAAAAGAACGAAAACAACTTGCAAAAGTGAGAAGACGAGAGAAAAATTGGAGAGAAAATAATAGAATTGTATTAACCAAATGAATGAATGATAATTTACACATGATATACTCTGTATAACTCAACTAATTCACACTGGAAGATAATCTAATGCACCATAATGGTGGTCTAGAGAAATCTGGACACACACAGGAAGTTACCGAAGTTAACTACCACCAAGTCCTAGTTAACTAGTCATGTGGTCTTCAGTTAACTGAGTCACACGTGTGGAAGTGAGAGAAACACATGCAATTGTTGGTGATAAAACTAAGGTTTTCATTCATGAGTGACTTCCACTAGTCTAACTAAGTGTAACTGACTTTAAACTAAAGATAATATTCTCCTAGAATGTAGGAGAGAATCCTAAAAAATAGGAGACCCTCAATAATAACTAATAAACATAGTAAAATAAGGAAAAATATCCTAATTGTGTGTAATGTTAGCACATGTAACTTTTTATAAATTTGGCTAAAAAGTGGTTTTTACAGGATTATTACGCTCTCGGGTTAATATGTAGGATCAGGGTTAATTTTGGCAAAACAAAAGGTGTATTGGGCCTTACATTGCTAAACCTCCAAATCACAATTTGACCAAATATTTATGAAACTATTTAGAATATTTGAAATGCCTATACTTATTCCATGGAAAATTTTGTTCAAAATGGTTTTATTATGACTTTCCATATCATATGCATGGTGATATATCCCATAAGGCTGATTAAATTTGATCATGATAATTTTGATTTGAAAAACAACAATACACAGAAATTGTGTAACGATCACACGATACGAAAGTGTTATAAGTATCAGTTTTGTAGTGAAGAGGTGATATCCATGACATGAAACTCAGGTTGGGTGTGCAGACCAGTTGCAAATTGTTACAAAAACTTCATCATCACATAAGTACATGCAAGTTATGACAACACATGAATCAAGCTTTAGTTTTGCAAATTTAAAGATTTTAGGGTTTTAATCTTTGATTAAGGAATTAATGTTTTGAAGGAAAGATAAATGGTTCCAAACTTTAGTACCATGTCTTTATAGACCAAAACATCAGTGGATAACCTCCACACACCTTGCAGTGATCACCATGTGAAGAAAAGTTGAAAAGAACACTCGTTGTGTAAGCACACTATGCAAGTGCGTTGCGCAAGTGTGTTGTCATCATATCTCTCAAACCATGTGTTGGTTTTCCATTAAAATATTACAAGATATGCATAGGGGTGAGATGAATAAACCCATTTAATTTTAGGTCAAAATGCTTCATGGTTTTCGAGCAACAAGCCACCGTCATCTACAACCATTTTTGGATTTTATCAAAATTCGTGAGTTGGATTTAGCCCAAATTTTTTGTGGAGATGCATTATCATGATATTAAACTACTGAAAAAAATCAACTCAATATGTTTCACCTTTTAGGATATATTTGAAAAATATCAGTTACATAATTACACTCCGCAAGTTCGTTGCAAAAGTTCTGGAAATGATTGTTTTTTCAGTCAACTTCAAACTCTATTTCTTAAAAAATGGAAAGGAATATTTTAAAATTGAAAGACAGTTTGTCAAGAACGATCCCATTCACAAAAACCTCTCTCATTTTCTTCACAGGTGTCATGTTTTGGAATATTTGAATAGATCTTTACAACCTATTTTTCAGATTTAAACATTTAATGATTTCATGTTTTAGCCATTATCTTTGGGCACGTATCTCGAGACACTAAAGAATAATTTTAGAAAATTGAAAGATTGTTTTATCAATAATGGGTTCATATACAAAAACCTCTCTCAATTTTGTAACATCTATCATTATTCGAGAGATATGATGTTATCTTTGACCCATATTTTCCAGCAAATTGATTCTTATTTCCTAGTAGGCATTTCTAAACGTGTTTCTATCCTAATGTAACTAAGTCTATCTTTGGGGTAATGGTTGATATCGTCCTCCTGATCCTAGGGAGGGGATTTTCCTTTATAATTTGTAAAATTTCATGAAATCGAGTTTGGACCCAGGATGAAGAAGGAAAGTATTGAGTTGTTTTTACTGCAAAGATTCATGTGTCGGGTTCTCTTTCAGATTTGTGATTTCTTGTCATATATTGTGTTTATTGCCTCAATTTCCATTTAAATTTTATGTCTTACATTTCATTTTAGTAGTAAAATGATTCATAATTCACTATGAAGCAGTGCTCTAGGTGTTTTTCTTTGTTTCTGAAATTAGATATGAAATTCATTTTGAGTGGTGCTTCATATTTAATATGTGTTATCATTCATGCTTCTACCACACTTTCATAAGCTTGATAATATAAAAACCCTACCTATCTTTCCTTTGTTTAATGAACTACTCCATCACCATTATTGACCTTTGCAAGTTGAGTTCCAAACCCATGACTCCATTTCCCAATGGTCTGTCTTTGAATCTTGTTCAACCAACTTTATGAAATCAAAACCCTATCATTTACAAATCTGGCCATTGTGTTTCATCCCAAGATGTTGTTGAAGTGACTGTAGGTAGCAGACTTGCAGATAGAACCCTATTTGATTGAAAGGGCCAACTTTCAGTCTAAAGTAGGTTTGAAGGTTACATCTGTATTTTTCTCCCACATCCAAGGAAATTACGGAGTGCTAATATTTCGGCACCGTTGTCAGGGAGCGAAGGTGAAATATTCCCTGGGATAAATGACAAAGTTCAGATTTGAATTATGATGGTGAACAAAATCCAAACACATGAAGGTTGTACCATTCACCTAGTGACTCCAGTTTAGATGAATCCATAGCTTAGAAATTTCATGGTGACTCCACTATCTGAGGAATTCAGAGCTTAAATTGTTTATCTGGTTGCTTCAAGATGACAGGGTATGTGGTAAACCCTCTTTCTATTGAAGGTTTTAGAGAATATTTTGATATGTTTGATGATGATCAAGTGGAAGATGTTTTCTCAAATTTTCTACCCCAATATTTACGTTCATGCAAATGTTTCGAGGAAAGAAGTTGTCTTTTAGAACCATTTGTTGATAAACTTGAGAAATATATTAAGGTATTAGACACTCAAATTAAGTCCCACAGTTTTAACTATCAAAATCAGTTTCTTGAAAACCTTTTCCTGCCAAAACAAGAAAAAAAAGTGTTGCCCTTTGATATAAAGATTGAGAAATATTTTGAGAATAAAGATGAGTTTGAAAATTCATAGTTGAAGCTATGGTTTGACATAGAGAATACATCCAAAAAATTAAACCATGATGATCCAATCACAAAATACATTGAGGATCAGCAAACAAATCATGTCTTTGTTGATCTCGTAGTTGACTACATGCAGGGTTTTTTCAGATTAAATTTCCAGCCATGTTTTCAATGTGGAAATAATATGTATTATCAGTTTCCATTACTATTAGATTTTTTGGTTTCCATATTGTTGAAGCATAGTCAAATAACCATATTATTTGAGCAAATACTGGATTGGTTGCATTGGCATTTTCTATCATTTAATCCAACAGTTATTTCTCTATTAGAGTAGGATGATTTGTATATAAATAAGCTCAGAGGTCTGTGCAGCTTTTTAGCTTGTAGTTTCAGTTTGGGTTGCAATTTGGTTTCAATTGGAGAAGGTGACAAGTTAAGCAAGTTGCAGTCTTCAATTTAGGAACAGCCCAATGGATCAGGCACTTGGTCTACATGTTCTTTGTTACCTCGCAGGGAGGAAATCATCCCCATTGGAGTTTATGTTAGCACATGTAAATTTTTATAAATTTGGATAAAAAGTGGCTTTTATAGAATTATTACGCTCTCGAGATCATATGCAAGATCAGGGATATTTTTGGCAAAACAAAAGGTGTATTGGACTTACATTGCTAAACCTCCAAATAACAATTTGACCAAATATTTATGCAGTTGTTTAGAAGATTTGAAATGCATATACTTATTTCATGGAAAATTTTGTTCAAAGTGGTTTTATTATGACTTGCCATATCATATGCATGGTGAGATATCCCATAAGGATGATTAAATTTGATCATGACATATTTTATTTGTAAAGGAACAATATAGAGAACTTGTGTAGCAATCACACACTACGCAAGTGTTGTAGGTGTCATTTTTGCAGTGAAGAGGTGATATCCATGACATGAAACTCAGATTGGGTGTGCAAATAAGTTGAAAAGTGTTATAGAAACTTCATCATCACATAAGTACATGCAAGTTATGATAGCACATGAATCAAGCTTCAATTTTGCAAATTTAAAGATTTTAGGGTTTTAAGCTTTGATTAAGGAATTAATGTTTTGAAGGAAAGATAAATGGTTCCAGACTTTAGTAATATGTTTTTACAGGCCAAAACATCAGTGTATTATCTATAGACACCTTGCAATGATCACCATGTGAAAAAAAGTTGAAAAGAACACTCGTTGTGTAAACACGCTACGCAAGAGCGTTGAGCAAGTGTATTGTCACCATATCTCTCAAACGATGTGTCAATTTTCCATGAAAATTTTACAAGAGATGCATGGGGGTGAGATGAATAAACCCATTTAATTTCATTTCAAAATGCTTCATGGTTTTCGAGCAACAATCCACCATCATCTAGATCCATTTTTGGATTTTCTCGAAATCCGTGAGTCGAATTTAGCCCAATTTTTTTGTGGAGAATCATTACCATGATATCAACATACTAAAAAAATAATCTCAATCACATTCATTGTTTAGGATATATTATCAGTTACATAATTACGCTCTCCAAGTTCGTTGCGCAATTTCACTACGCAAGTTCTGGAAATGATTGTTTTTTCAGTCAACTTCAAACTTCGTTTCTGACCAAATGGAAAGGAATGTTTGAAAACTAAAAGATAATTTTGTCAAGAATGAGCCCATTCACAAAAAAATATCTTATTTTCTTCACATGTTTCATGGTTTCGAATATTTGAATAGATCTTTACAACCTATTTTTCAGATTTAAACATTTAATGATTTCTTGTTTTAGCCATTATATTTGGGCGTGGATCCCGAGAGGCTGGAGAGGAATTTTCAAAAAATGAAATTGGTTTTTCTCAAGAACGGGTTCATATACAAAAACCTCTCTCAATTTTGTAACATATATCATTATTCGAGAGATATGATCTTATCTTTGACCCTTATTTTCCAGCAAATTGATTCTTGTTTCCTAGCAGGCATTTCTAAACGTGTTGCTATCCTAATGTAACTAAGTCTATATTTGGGGTAATGGTTGAGCTCAACCTCTTGAGCATGGGGAGGGTGTTTTCCTTTATAATTTATAAAATTTCATGAACTTGGGGTTGGACCCAAGATGAAGAAGGAGACTATTGAGCTATGTGTACTATGTTTTTGTTCTTAATGAAGGATCAATAAAAGAAGTACGGAGTTGTTTTTACTGCAAAGATTCGTGTGTCTGGTTCTCTTTCAGATTTGTGATTTCTTGTCATATCTTGTGTTTATTGCCTCAATTTCCATTTAAATTTTATGTCCTTCATTTCATTTTAGTAGTAAAATGATTCAAAATTCACTCTTAAGCAATGCTCTAGGTCTTTTGCTTTCTTTCTGAAATTAGATATGAAATTCATTTTGAGTGGTGATTTATATTTAATATGTGTTATCTTGCATGCTTCTACCACACTTTCATAAGCTTGATAATTTCAAAAACCTGCCTATATTGCGTTTGTTTTTTTAACTACTCTGTCACCATTATTGAACTTTGTAAGTTTAGTTCCAAACCCTTGACTCCATTGCCCAATGGTCTATCTTTGAATCTTGTTCAACCAACTTTATGAAATCCAAACCCTATCATTTACAAATCTGGCCATTGTGTTTCATCCCAAGATATTGTTGAAGTGATTGTAGGTAGAATACTTGCAGAGAGAGCCCTCTTTGACTAAAAGGGCCATCTTTTAGTCTAAAGTAGGTTTGAAGGTTACCTCTGTATTTTTCTCCCACATCCAAGGAAATTACGAAGTGCTAACATGTAATATCTCCAACAACCCCCCTGAACACTACTATGGGATAATGAAAAATGGTTCCTTGCAACTAAGGCCATGTTAGGTACCCATAAACAATGCAACTAATGAACACTAAAAATAAAGTGAGAAAAGAGGGAAAACCTCATGGTAAAAACCACCCCTCAAGGTACAATGCATCAAAAGAATAAAATACAATTGCTAAGCAAATATCTCCTTCACTCCAAGACGATCGCGCAAAGAGTGAAACTTCTACTCGGTGAAGGTCTTGGTGAAGATGTCAGCAGTTTTTTTAGAGGAAGGATGGAATTGCAGGTCAATGATCCTCTCATGGACTAGATCTCTGAATTAGTGCATATGGATCTCGATATGATTTGTCCATTTCCACTGCACTGGGTCTCTTCAAAACTTGAGAGTACTCTGGTTGTCACACCAAATGACAGTCAGTTTGTGGAACTAGATGCCCAACTCTGTAAGGAATTTATGTAGCCACAATGCATGGATGGTAGTGTTAATCACTCCTATGTACTCAGCATTGGCTAAAGATATAGCAATAGAATACTACTTCTTGATTGACCAGTAGATAGGCCTTGAAACCAAACTGAGAATCTATCTAGATATCGACTTGCGATCAGTGTTGTCGTCTGCCCAGTCAGAATCTGTGAATCCTATGAGATCCAACTTGCAACATGTTGCATACTGGATCCCATAACTAATGGTGCCTTGAATGTACAGAAGGATATGTTTTTCATCCTTCCAGTGTAACTCATGTGGATCCTGCATGTACCTGGAGATAGCTCCCACTACATATGATAGGTCTCGTCGGGAGTAGGAGAGATACAAAAAAATTCCCACAAGTTGTCTGTAGAGAGTATTGTCAACCAGTGGAGCGTCCCCGTCATCCTCAAGTCTCACCCCAGATAGGAAGGGAGTAGAGGAAAACTTGAAGTATGTTATGTGTAATCTCTCCATGAGATCTCGAGCATACTTGGCATGGTATATCTTGATTCTTGAAGCATCATGACTATTCTCAATACCAAGGAAGTAATAGAGTGGACCCATGTCCATTATCAAGAACCTATCATGCATAATATATTTCACCCTAGCAATCGATGAAGTCGAGGAGCCAATGATCAAAAGATAATCCCCATATATAACTAGAATCACAAGTGAATTAGTAGTCCTAAGCACATAGACATTTGGATCAGATTTGCATCTCACAAAATTTTGGGACAACAGGTAGGAATCCATATTGGCATACCATGCTTTGGGCACCTGCTTGAGGTCATAGAGAGACTTCTTGAGCCTACAAAATAAATATCAATAATGTATGAATTTTAGGTGGTTTCTCCATGTAAATCTCATCTGAGAGATCTTCATAAAGAAATGTATTCTTCACATCCATCTGATGGACTTCCCATCCTCTAGTTGTCACAATAGAAAGGGCCAAAGGAATGGAATCCATATTCTCTACTGGAGAGAATTTCTCATCGTAGTATATGCCATGAACCTCTGGAAACTAGTCTTGCATTGTATATGCTAACATGTCCATACATTTCACTCTTGGTCCTATAGACCAATCTGCATTTGACAAGATTCCTTCCTGGAGGAAGTGAAACCAGATCCCAACTCTAGTTATCGAGGAGGGAGTTGTACTCCTCCTGCATGGATGTTTCCCAAAAGGCATTCCCTACAACCTCACCATAGGTCTGCGGGTATGAATACTGAGCCACATAATAGTTCATAGGAAACATGGGATCATTGGTTGTAAGTACACGAGGATTCTCCTTGAACTGAGATCAATTTCTTCTTATATAGGTTGGATTACCAACAAGATCTCTTGCATCCTGAAGAGTGGTTTGTGCCCGCGTGGGCCTCTACACTGTCTCCTCATCTACCTGTATTGATTGTGCATATGCATGTTCTGAATCCTCTAACTCTGTATCAGAACTTAGATCTGAAGTAGAGTCTAAATGTGCAGACTCATCATCTCGAACTGGTGGAAGGACAAAATCATATGCATGCAACTCTTGTGGATCATGAGAGATACGAAAATTGTGTTCAATGATAAGTTGGTATGTAGAGGGATCAATAAGTCTATATCCCTTCACACCATCTGGGTATCCAACAAAGATACATGCATTACACTATGGATCTAGTGCTTTCCTCTTTTCAGAGAGAATCTAAGCCCATGCACATAATCCAAAGACACGGAAGTGGGTGAAATTTGGTTTGTTGTCGGTCCAAGCCTCGAAATGAGTCTAATCCTTGACATATCTGTGGGGGGATTTGTTTTGGATGTAGTTAGCATAGTTAAGTGCCTCATCCAAAATATTTTGAGGAAGTGATCATGCATGCAACTTGCAAGAGGCCATCTCCTTGAGAGATCTATTTTTCTTCTTAGTAACCCCATTTTGTTGTGGAGTATATGGTATTGTGTGTTGCAATTGTATCCCAGAATCAATACAAAGGTTCTGAATAGACATACTCACCCCCATCATCTGTATGGAGGGATTTGATATTTCTCCCTCGATGAGTCTCAACAAGTTCCTTCAATTATTTTAGGTCCTCAAATACCTCTGACTTTTTTCTGATAAAAAATACCCAAGTATAACATGAGTAATCATCCAAAAATGTAATCATGTACCTTTCCTTATGATGAAACCCCCCTACTCCCATGTAGGGCTACACGACCTCCTAATCAAAGGATCTTCGATTCTTGAGTCGAATGACTCTCTGAAACCTCAATGGTCTTGTTCTATGATTACACACACACCCTTTCGGATTTTTGGTGCAGGTTTAATGGCACCCGCAACCTTCCCTTTCATTTTCCTGCAAAATCTCAGAGAGTTGGGCAATAGCTCCTTTTCAGATAAGACCTCTCATGATATGACCTTGGGAGATGACCATGTGATTGCGGGCGTGGCCATAAGTGGTTTAAATTCAAACTAATTTTGGGCCCACAATGCTCCTCCATCCTCCATGTGTCCTCTTGATGAAACCATGGTTTGGATTGCAGCCCTCCCTCAATATTCTAAACTCCACGCAAATCTCGTCTCCGCAATGATATGGGATTGTAGATCTTGCAATCTTGACGATACTACCTGAAATGATGGTTCAAATCCATGTCTTCCAAATCCATGGGCCAGATATGTCCCTTTGATATCAATGGACGTGATCTCTTCGCAATTCTGGATTTCGGGGTTTTGAAATCTCAAACCCATTTCTCTTATGTACTCCAATCCCTCGGAGTTGACGATCTGTGAACACCTGTCCCATGAAATCAATGGTGTTGATCACTTCGAAACTCCATACTTAGGAGTTCTCAAACTTCAACCCTCTCCTTCTTTGGATTTTATCCAAAGACTCTAATCCACTGACGTGTGTCATCCTCGAATCAATGGTTGTGATCCCTTCATGTATCCATACTTTTCCACTCTCAACTTTTCTCTTCCCGTGAAGTATGCAGATTCCTGCCACGTGTCCTCTTGATATAATGATCGAGGATTACTTCAATAATTCACTCAGAGTGCATGGATCTATGCCACATCTCTCCTAGATCCGACAGCTCTGAATCACTTTGGGTCTTCAAGGTTTGGAAGTCTCAATTCTCAACTGAAACTCCAGAACAACTTTACTCGGAGCTCGCGATCTGTTGACAAGTATCCACATATAGATCGATGCCTCTTGGCTCTTTGGCTCTTCAGGCTTCGGGTGTTTCAACACTTTTACCTTTGCCTTCCTCTAGATATTTCGACCTATCGACAAGTGTCCTCTTGGATCCAGCGGTCCAAATTCACTCCGACCCTTTGGCTCTCCACGCTTCAGAAATATCAAGTTTCAAACTTACCTCCTCCTGGACTAATGGTGTCTGATGGCTCAGATCCACTCTGACGATATGACGCTTGAAGTTTACCCCGAACAATATGATGGCTCAGATCTATTCATTTGATCAGACAACTGAGATTCTACTTCGGGTTTCTAGCCCTTCGAGCTTAGGAAATCTCAGTTCTCAACCCTTGTTGAATTATCTATCTTGAGTGTGCGAAGCGCTAAGGCTCGTGCACCTTACTCTGATTAGACATTCTTTTATCTGTTTCACTATGATCCAGAGACCACTGTCCCTCCTGCTCCTAATCTTCTGATCTCTCTGACTTAGAAGATTTTCTAAGTTTTCAATGGTTTCAAACCTTTTCTCTTCCTACGAGTCCGACACTTGGATCTCGTCAACACTTATGAAAGTGTTGTCCCTTCTGAGCTCTGTCCTTAAAAGGATTTTTATTCCCCATGCACACTTTGTGTTCTCGGGATTTTGATAACTCAGATCGAAGGATTTATTGGAAATAAATTCTTCTCTCCCTTCCTGGCATTCCTCTGTTTTGGCTTCTTCGATGCTTGGTCACTCTTTGACAATATGCACACCTTGCACCTGGTCTAATTTTCCTTTGTTCTCCCTGAACTTATCTGAGTCACTCTGAGACTCAAATTGACGCACTCCTTACATTCAAGATGCACACCTTGCATACAAGTGTCAGAAGAGATACAATTGAAACTCATCCAGTTTTGTCACGAACTCATATAATCAACCTCTCGAACAATCATACATGAACGAAAATGAAAATAACCACACATGTAGAATATCACATGTTAAATGAACACAGTCCAAGGATTTGAGACAATTCTATCTGTTCTATTCATTCATGAAAATAAATTATATAGTAGTTCTTTTACTCTACTTTGTTCTACTGATCTCTCTGATCTTTGTCTCCTTCTCTCTCGATCATCATATATTATATTACAATGCAACAACAAACTATATAAGGACCGTCTCCACGAGCTCTCGTTGTCTTGTATGTAACTCATCCTATCAACTCTTAGCGGTTACCTATTATGGCCTATTACAATAACTAACAGTTATTGCCAGATAAGAGTCAACACTCCATATTTGCAACCCCTTCCAGTCCTATACGACTTTACAAACACAGCATATTTAAAAATGTTGTTTTCGAAAATATCTCAACAACTCAATTTAATTTTGAGTTAATTTCTAATTTGAAACTCTATCATGTTGAGATGTCGTTCCTTTGCCTCCATGCTTTCTTTTTTACTTTGAAGGCGATGCTCCTGGCATCCCTTACTCCTCTAGTTAAAATTTTCATGGATTCGTGTCCATGAGCTCATGCACTATATTTCCATTAGCATTTCGCAAAATATCAGGCTCTGTGACCTAACTTTCATATTCCATTGGATGATCTTTCCACTTCACTAAATTTTCGAGAGATATGTCTTTCTCTTGGTCTTCTTTCCATCTCTTTGTTAAATGATTTTCTCCATATGAGGTTTTTTTGTTGTGGTTAATTGTTCTTCCCACTAAACTTATTTCCAATCATCTAGTTCTGTTGCCTCATCTCTCCTGTGAGGATATAGGTCTTGCCTCATCTCTCCTGTAAGGATATAGGTCTACAACATTGAATATCAGTGATATCCCAACATTGTCTGGAAACTCAAATTCATAAGCATTGGTTGCGAATTTTCTGAGCATGATACACGGTCCTATCTTCTTCATCTTCAATTTTCTATATGTTCCCCTTGGGAACCTCTCCTTTCTCAAATGAACTAAAACTTCATCTCCAACTTCGAATTGAACTTCTCTCCTCTTTGGATCAAATATGCTCTTGTATCTCTAGTTGTTGTCTTGTAGCTGCTCTCTTACTCTGTCATGGAGTTTCTACATTTCTATTGAAAAATATTCTACTCCAGCACTTCTGAACTCATCTTGATTCAAATATCTCAACTCTGTAATCCCTCTTGGTTGTATACCATACACAATTTCAAATGGACTTTTTGCAGTGCTCATGTTCACTGAATTGTTGAATGAAAACTATGCTTATGCCAGAATCTGATACCATTAACAACCTTGCTCAGAGACTAAAGTTCTCAACAAGTTTCCCAGACTCTTGTTCACTACTTCAGGTTGTCAATCTGTCTATGGGTGATATTTTGAACTAAAGGGTAAGTTCATCCCAGGCCTTTTCCATAGAGTCCTCCAAAAGTGTCCTACAAATTTGGTGTCCCTGTCTGAGACTATGCTCCTCGGAAATCCATGTAGTCTCACCACTTCTCTGAAAAACAAATTGGCTATGTGTGTAGCATCATTTTTCTTCTGGCATGGTATGAAATGTGCCATTTTTGAAAATTTGTCCACCACAACAAATATGGAATCGCTCCCTTTTTGGGTTCTAGGCAATCCCAAAACAAAATCCATACCAATTGCATCCCACGACCTCTCGGGAATTGGTAATGGCTGATACAAACTAGTGTTTTGTTGTCTTCCTTTTGAATACTAAAAAATTATGCATTTGTTCACAAACCTTTTCACTTCTTCTCTCATGCTCGGCCAATAATATGAATTGCAAATGTCTTATTGTGACCAAAATGTCTAGCTAATCCTCCGTTGTGTTTCTCTTTCAGCGGGTTATCTCTCATTGAGAATTTTGTTATGCATAATTGGCTTCCCTTGAATAGTAATCCATCTTGGATCAAATATTCAGTCCATGGGCTTTTGTCTCCCAATAAAGGATTCTTGCATGCCTCATAAGCTTACTTAAAATCTGCATCTTCTAGGTACATCTCCTTGAATTCTTGTACAATTAAACTCCTCCTACTCAAAGCATCTGCAACTTTGTTAGCAGTTCTAGCAATGTGCTTAATAACAAAAGTAAAATTTTGCATAAATTCTACCGATTTCTCATGTTTCTAATTCAACTTTTTTTTCCTAGTAATAAATTGCAAAGCTTGATTATAACTATACAAGACAAATTCTTTAGGAATTAGATAGTGTCTCTACTTCTTCAAAGCTTGAATCACTGCATAAAATTCTTTGTCATATGTGGAATACTTATGCTTGGTGTAATTCAAATTCTCACTGAAATAAGCAAATGGCCTATTGTCCTGACTCAAGACTACTCCAATAGCTAATCCACCTGCATCACATCTCACTTGAAATGTTTTTCCAAAGTATGGTAAGACCAGAATTGGTTGTTCTGTGATTTTCTCCTTCAAAACTTTGAAACTCTTTTCAACTTCCTCTGTCCATTTAAAATACTTGTGTTTATTCTTCACAGTGTCCAGCATGGGCACACTATGACGTATCCACTATACGAAAAGTTCAAATTTTCGTAAGAGAGAGTATGCAAGAGAAGGAGCCGAGACCTTGTTACAGGCCGTGCTCAGGGACACCTTGCAAAACAAGCATTTTCCATTTAATACAAGGACAATAGTTTTTCCTGCATATTTTCTATGTTGAATGAATGTATGTGCGTATGTGAAGACTCTGCAAGGAGTGCAGAAGTCACAGAAATATTTGAAGGGTTCGGTGTTCCCTGAAGCTTGGGAGAAGCAGCGTTCATATACGCGCAGATGAGATTCAATGTTATAGAATTCATAGAGGAAAGAAGGCAAAGGTTGAGGCCTTTGAACATTTCGAATTCTTCCAAGTGTTGGGAGAAAAGTGCCAAATCTCAAAAGGAGCAACAACTATCGTCGGATCAGCCGAGAAGATCTGGACTATGGATTCGTGTCCAAGAGCTCGAGGTTTAAACCCTTGTAAGAAGAGCGAAAGTCTCGAAGGAGAATCATATCGGGAATTTGGCGTTCGGGAGTTCGGAGCCTGGAGGACTAGAGTTCAGGCCCTCAACATTAGCAATCGCGAAAGGGTGAATTAGATCTGAGTCATCTATCTGCGGGAGGACGCGTGTCGCGGAATCATCTGTTTCAGATATTCGGGCACCGGGACTCACAGAGGTGAACATCTTGACTTTGCGAGTAGTGAAGTCTCGAAGAAATCTGAGTCGTCCATTGAAAAGAGGACACGTGTCATGAGATCACCCATATTGAGGATTCAAATATCTAAGGTTAGAGAAGGAAGTCCTTCAAATTTTCTAGTGGAAAAGTTGTCAAGAGATCAGGACCGTCCCTCTAAGGAGGACAAGTGGCAGCAATCGTGGGGTCAGCTAAGTGCCGAAGAAGTCTGAGTGCAGGCTTCATGAACTCAGAGGATCGCAAGGTGAGAGCCCAAGGAATAGATGCACCAAGTCGCGAGTGGCGAAGTTGCGAGGAGCGGAGACAGCCATAGGATCCAGGTCACGGAGGATCATTGAATCAGAGCCTCATCCCACGTATCATGCACTTAGAGGTTCATAGGTTAGGAGAACCTCTTCTCGACTGCAGAAGTCATGAAGTGCCAAGAGTCGAGGCGCGAGTGTGGACACGTGGCAGAACCACAAGGTGGGGCCCGCGTGGTTGACAGATGGATACGCGTCGCCTGGAGAAAGGATCCATCACTTCGTTGACTTCTCACGTCTCGTGGATTCGCAGAGTAAGGGCATGAGAACTCAACCCTTCGACTTACAAAGTCATGAGTAGTGAGCTCGCAAGAAGGAAATTTAATGTCGCTTCTCGGGGGTTCGTGAAGGGAAGGTGCCAAGGTTGGACACTGAAACTGGCGAGAGTGTGATTAGCGAGAGGTGCTAGTGTTAAGCCTAGCCAGTGGTCACACAAGGAAGGTGCTGATAGAGAGGGAGCTATACCCATTTTTTGATCTTGGGTATCGTGAAATTGGAAAGGAGGAGTCAAGAGTTTTGACTCACGAACTCGTGAGATTGCGAGTTGCGACAACCGCCTCTGCAATTGGGCCTTGGTGATAGCTTTGTGGTCACTCGAAGGAGGTGGATCTCGCGCCTAGTGTTGTACGCACAGGGGATATTCCCAAAAGGTAAGGAAGTGGTCTTGAAAGGGTGCCTTCATGAGGAAATCTATCCAAGGCATCAAGTAGGACAAACACAAAAACAAATCTCCTGAGAACAGACCAGAAAGTCTGTATTAGTTCATCGTACATATACATATAAATATACACATAATCCATACATGGTCCTTCCAATAAAACATACAACCATCATTTCTGATCAAAACACCCTGCAAACAGTCTTACACTGAAACCATTCATAATTTCACAGACTATGAACATACAGGTCAGCATATAAATTTCAAGATACAAGGTATAACATTTATCATAAAAACACCAGGTGATGCAACTGCTGAGAGGGGTGCTCGTTTCCACTCAATCGTAGGCTCAGTGACTCCCAATGGATTTACCACTAGCCACCCCCGAGCTGAGACCACGATGTTGTGAGACTGCCTCTCTATTTTCCAGTGACTGAGAATGAAGGTTCGTCTCCTCTTATCTATTATCACTCACTCTTCCTCTTTCCCTCATGTTTACCCCCAATTGCACACTCCTCCTGCCTCTTTCTCCTTTCGGCGAGGTTGCGTGTGGCACAATTTTCCTCGCGGTGGTCAGATTTGAGGGCTCTACAGATGGGAGGTTCACCCCCATCCCTCATTACTCGTGAGGATCCATTTACCTACCAATCCTGGCGAGTCGTTTAATTCGGGGCCAGCGAGCCACTCTTGGTTCTCTGGGCCAGTGAAGTCCAAATACGGTATTCATTTCAGTGGAAGTTAAC
>SNQJ01S0056223.1:27764-44029 GCA_010110895.2 Picea sitchensis
ATATACATTCATAATATTATTTGCGTTCATTGACCTTTTTCACAAGGTCCATTCACATCACACATTCACATTTCTGAGTTTGCCACAATACTTGGCCAGTATAGTTATTTTTACAGACTAGGGGAAACAGGTGTGTTACAATTCCCTCCCCCTTAAAGGAACATCGTCCTCGATGTTCTATCTATCAATTTGACATGCATGTAAATATGTAAACAAAATCGGATATGCCCATTTCATGGCATCCTCCATTTCCCATGTAGCCTCATCTGGGCCAAAATGCTTCCACTACACCTTGACCTGTGCAATGGTTCGGTTCCGGAGTGGGGTTTCCTTTCTGTCCAGTATGCATTGAGGTTCTAGTAGAAATTCTCCCTCCGGTTCCACCTGGATCACAAACCAGTCAATTATATGGTTAGCATCATGTACATATTTCTTTAATAATGAAACATGGAAAACATTATGTTCTTTTACTATGGGAGGAAGTGCTAGCCTATAGGCTACAGGTCCCACTCTGTCTAGAACCTCAAAGGGTCCACAATACCGAGGTGCCAACTTGGCACAAGCTCCCATTTTCAAGGAACTTTTCCTAGGCCTAACTCTAAGATATACATGATGTCCCACTTTGAACTCTCTTGGAGTTCTCTTTTGGTCAGCATAACTTTTCTGTCGGTTCTAAGCGACCTTCAGGTTTTGTTTTATCTAAGTCACTTGTTGTTCCATTTCTTTCAACATGTCAGGTCCAAAAGAGACCCTGTTTATGGGATTACTCCAACTGACAGGAGTGTTGCACGGTCTACCATAGAGGACTTCAAAGGGACTCATCTTTAAGGATGTTTGGTAGCCGTTGTTGTAGGTGAATTCTACTAGTGGCAGGTAGTCTTCCCACTTCTTGGGTTGATGTATTACATGCATTCTTAGCATGTCTTCAAGTATTTGGTTCACTCTTTCTGTCTGACTGTTAGTTTGAGGGTGATAGGCGGTGCTAAATAGCAACTTGGTCTCTAAACCCGCCATCAGTTATTTCCAAAAGTTGGAAGTGAACTTCATGTCTCTGTCAGACATGATCTCCTTTGGCATGCCATGTAGTCTGAATATCTCCTTCATGAATACCTAGGTGATATCCAATGCCTTGCAAGTCAATTTGACGGGGATGAAATGAGTAGACTTTCTCAATTTATCCACCACTACCATGATGGCGTCATTATATTTGGTCGAGGTCGGTAATCCGATGATGAAATCCATGGAGATGGTTTCCCACTTCCATTCTAGGATTGGTAGAGGTTGCAATAACCCTGTTGGGTGTCGGCGTTCTGCTTTAACCTGTTGGCACTCTATGCATTTGGCCAAATACTCGGCAATGTCTTTCTTCATTCCAAGCCAATAGAATTGTTTCCTGGTGGCCGTGATCACTTTCTGGTATCCTGGATGACCAAAATAGGATCTTTTATGTAGTTCATCCAGTATGAACCTCTTCAAGTCGTCACAATCTAGAATATAAAATTTTCTCCTGTAAGTGAGTAGACCTCCTTCGGTCATCTGGTAGCCTTCATATTTTACTCCAGTGGGTTCTTGTTGTAGGTACACGATTACGGTCTGGACGAAGGGATCTGTTTCTTGTGCATTTCTAACTCTTTCTTTGGCATCCGTCTCGCAGGTGCTCACCGCTGCCAGGTGAATTGTTTTCATACTTCTGCTAAGGGCATCCGCCACCCTATTTTCTTTTCCTTTAATATTTTTGATTTCAAAATCAAACTCGCGAAGGAGGGCCATCTACCTCGCTTGTCTAGCGTTGAGCTTTGGTTGATCAAACAGATATTGAAATCCACGGTGATCTATCATAAGTACAAATTTTCTTCCCAGTAGGTAATGCCTCCATATTTTCAAAGCATGCACTATGGCAGCCAACTCTAGATCATGGGTCACATAGTTGACTTTGTGCTCATTCAATTTTTTGGATTCATAGTAGACCACACTTCCTCCCTGCATAACGAATCCTCTGAGCCCTTCCTTACAGGCATCTCTTCACATGAGGAAGTCATCTTCGGGGTTGGCGATCTTCAACACGGGTGCATGGGTCAGTAAATGTTTCAGGTTTTGAAATCTTTCTTCACATTTCTGTGCCCACAAGAATTTTGTCCCCTTCTTCTAGAGGGCATTGATTGGACAACCAATCTTATAGAATCCTTTTATAAATCTCCTATAGTATCATGTTAATCCCATAAAGGATCTGATATCCGAAACATCCTTTGGGGTAGGCCATTCCATGATAGACTTGATTTTGTCAGGGTCTACTGCTACTCCTTCTTCGGATAGAACATGGCCTAAGTAATGTATTTGCTTCTTGAAGAAGTCACATTTGCTGAATTTGGCATAGAGTTGATGTTCTCTTAGCACTTGCAGCACAAGTTCAAGATTCTCTTCATGCTCTTTTCTGTTCTTGGAGTAAATTAATATATCGTCAATAAAAATAAGCACAAATTTGTCTAGGAATTTGTTGAGTACATTTTTCATCAAGCACATAAAAGTGGCAGGGTCATTGGTCAACCCAAATGGCACTACCACAAACTCATAGTGACCATACCTCGTCCGGAAGGCAGTTTTATGGACGTCTTCACCTTTGATTCGGACTTGATGGTATCCTGACCTCAAGTCAATCTTTGAGAAAATAGACACACCCCCCAATTGGTTGAATAGGTCATCGATCCTGGGCAAGGGGTACTTGTTCTTGATGGTTACCTTATTGAGTTGTCTATAATCTATACACAGTCTAAGGGTACCGTCCTTCTTTTTCACAAATAGGACTAGTGCTCCCCATGGAGACACGCTGGGTCGAATATAACCTTTATCCATCATTTATTATAATTGCAATTTGAGTTCAACTAAATCGGGTGTGCTCATTTGATAGGGTGTCATAGACACCGGCACCACTCCCAGTGCAAGTTCTATCGAGAAGTCTATGTCCCTTCTCGGAGGTAGACCCTGTACCTCTTTCGGAAATACAACTATGTATTCTCTCAGGGTAGGGTGATCGTCAGGGCTTAGTTTGTCACCTTCGATTGTTTTCAACACCTATCTTGCATATAGGGAACATCCCTTTAGGAAATGCTTTCTCATTTGTAGAGTTGATATTTGTCTTACTGAGACAGGTTTTCGGATTCCTTGAAGGGTTATATTTTTCCCTTCTTTACTTACACATTCTAAGGTTTTATGGTAACAGTCCAATCTGGCTTTATGGGCGGCTAGCCAATCCATACCAATAAACATATCATACGATCCCAGGGGTAATAATTTAAGGGTTGCTTGGGTGGGGAATCTACCCATCATCAATTAGCAGGCTGGTATAACCTTTGTCACCCTTCTTTTGGTGCCAGTGGTTAACTGTACCAACCATGGCTTCGTATGTTTTTGTGACTGTAGTTTACACTTATCAACATAATTAGGGGCTATATAACTCAAATTTGAACCAGGTTCAATCAAAATAGACACTAGATGGTTGGAAATCATACCTTCTATTTCCACCACTAAATCTTGGTGGTCAGCGTGGTTATTATCCAAGGCTGCATAAATTTGCGGCACACTCCTGGCCACATCATTGATGGTAGTAGCTTCCTAGATGTTATAAACCCTCCGACTATTCTGTTGTCAATGTGGAAAGTCTCTCAATAGATGTTATTCCCCACAACCCTAGCATTTCAAAGGTTCTCTCTTTGGGTTATCAGTCTTCACCGATATGGGTCCAAATGTTTTATTTCCGCTCAAAGAGGGAAAATTCTGTTGGTGCATACTCCGGGCTGGGAAGCTCATTCTTGGGTTCTTCTTATAGTTCTTAAATCCTGGGGATTTAATCCCCTTTTTCTGAAATCTTGAACTATTCTTCTATTTCCATCCTTTGCGAGGTTCTACTCGATGCCCAAATTGTTCATGACAATAGGTTGTTTTTCGAATAGTGCCTTCTAGAGTCTTTGGCTCATCAAATTCAATTATATTCCGATAGTCCTTAGGTAGTCCACTGATGAAGTGTTGCACCTTTTCCTTTTCCACCTTGATATAGGGTACATACCTCAACAAATCAAGGAATTTGTTGACATACTCTTCTATAGTGAGTTGTCCCAGTTTGAGTTCATAAAACTCTTTAGTCTTTTCGTCGAAATATTTTTCCGACAGATACTTCTTCCGGAAGTATTTCTCAAACCATTCCCAAGATAGGTCATCTTCGCGAACACCTTTCATATTCTTAAGGTATTCCCACCAAATGGAATCCTTTCCGTTCAAGTTGAAGGTGGCCACTCGGGCCTTCATATTTTCTGAAAATTCGTGGACTCTGGAATACTTCTTTATCCCAAGCAGCCAGGCCTCTGCTTCCTCTCCCTTATTTATTTCACCATCGAAGGAGGGTGGTTTGGATTTTCTGAATTCTTTGAATTTACAACCTTTGGAAGGCTTTTGCTTCTTCTATTTCTTTTGGGAATAGGAACTAGTTCTCATGCTAGAAGAGCCCTCTGAATCACCAGCTTCCTTCTCAGAGGAATCATCCAACACTTGTCATTTACCTCTAGGGTGGACCTTTTTTGAGGTGCTCCTCTCAGTGTGGGCACTGATATGACCATGTTTATGAGTTTCCAGTTCATGTTGCATTTGTCTTTGTAGATCAGATAAGATCTGCATTAAAACCGTGTTAATTTCTGTCTGTTTTTCCTGTTCTTTCATCATCCTTTCATTGTCAGCCTTGCAGATTTGTAATTCAACCATGAGACTCTTCACAGCCTTGGCTAGATATGGAGGGGTCCCTACTACCCTCCTTTCGTTAGACTCTTCGTCTCTATTGTGGGAGCCCTCTCCCACTTCATGGTGATTCACCATACTATGCGTTGATAATTTCCTACGATTGATCTTCCGCTTGCGTGCAAAAGGAAAACCGTTGGTTATTAGTCAATATTTATATTTATATATAACCAGTACATAATTCATATTTTCACATGTACTCACACAATACGGGTTCTTCATTCTTAACTTCGTCTTTTAATCAGGAAGGTTAAGACAGGGGGTCACTCTTTTTTAGGAGTGTTTCGAATGGAGCTTCCGCGCAATTCGTTCATGAGCCCAAGAAGGCCAAGTGTTGTAACCATGCTCTGATACCAATTTGTGACATATCCACTATATTAAATGTTCAAATTTTTGTAAGAGAGAGTATGCAAGAGAAGGAGCTGAGACCTTGTTATAGGTCATGCTCAAGAACACCTTGCAAAATAGGCATTTGCCATTTAATACAAGGACAGTAGTTTTTCCTGCATATTTTTTGTGTTGAATGAATGTCTGTGCATATGCGAAGACTCTGCAAGGAGTGCAGAAGTCACAGAACTCTTTGAAGGGTTCAAGGTTCCCTGAATCTCAAGAGAAGCAGCGTTCATATATGTGTAGACGAGATTCAATGTTATAGAATTCACAAAGGAAAGAAGGAAAAGTTCGAGGCCTTTGAACATTTGGAATTATTCCAAGTGTTGGGAGAAAAGAGCCAAAGCTCAAAAGGAGCAACAACTATCGTTGGATCAGCTGAGAAGATTTGGACTGTGGATTTGTTTCCAGGAGCTCGAGGTTTAAACCCTCGTAAGTAGAGTGAAAGTCCCGAAGGAGAATTGTATCAGGAATTCAGCGTTCGAAAGTTCGGAGTCCGAAGGACAAGAGTTCAGGCCCTTGACATCAGCAATTGTGAAAGGGAGAATTAGATCTGATCCATCCATCTGCGGGAGGACGCGTGTCGCGGAATTGTCTGTTTCAGAGATTCGGGCACCCGGACTCACAAAGGTGAACATCTTGACTTCGCGAGTAGCGAAGTCCCGAAGAAATCTGAGTTGTCCATTGAAAAGAGGACATGTGTCACGAAATCACCCATATCGGGGATTCAGACATCAGAGGACAGAGAAGGAAGTCCTTCAACTTCGCTAGTGGCGAAGTTGCGAAGAGATCAGGACCGTCCCTCTGAGGACGATAGGTGGCAACAATTGCGGGGTCGCCTAAGTGCCAAAGAAGTCTGAGTGCAGGCTTCGTGAACTCGAAGGTTCGCAAGGTGAGAGCCCAAGGATTGGATGCACCAAGTCGTGAGTGGCGAAGTCGCGAGGAGCGGAGACAGCCGTAGGATCCAAGTCGCGGAGGACCATTGAATCAGAGCCTCATCACACGTATCACACACTCAGAGGTTGAGAGAACCTCTTCTCAACTGCAGAAGTTGCAAAGTGTCAAGAGCCGAGGCATGAGTGTGGATACATGGCAGAACCACAAGGTGGGGCCCACATGGTTGATAGGTGGATATGCGTCACCTGGAGAAAGGAGCCATCACTTCGTTGACTTCTCGCGTCTCGAGGATTCGTGGAGTAAGGGAATGAGAACTCAACCCTTCGACTTACAAAGTCACGAGTAGTGAGATCGCAAGAAGGAAAGTTAATGTTGCTTCTTGGGGGTTCGTGAAGGGAAGGTGCCAAGGTTGGATGCTGAAAATCAGGAGAGTGCGATTAGCGAGAGGTGCTAGTGTTAATCCTAGCTGGTGGTCATGCAAGGAAGGTGCTGACAGAGAGGGAGCTATACCCATTTTGTGATCTCGAGTATCGCGGAATTGGAAAGGAGGAGTCGAGAGTTTTGACTCTGAACTCGCGAGATTACAAGTTGTGACAAGCGCCTCTAGAATTGGGCCTTGGTGATAGCACTGTGATCGCTCGAAGGAGGTGGAGCTCGCACCTAGTATTGTTCGCACAGGGGAGCTTCCCGAAAGGTAAGGAAGTGGTCTCGAAAGGGTGCCTTCATGAGGAAATATATCCAAGGCATCAGGTAGGACAAACATCGGAACAAATCTCCCAAGAGAAGACTAGAAAGTTTGTATTAGTTCATCATATATATATATATAAATATAAACATAAGCCATACGTGGTCCTTCCAATTAAACATGCAGCCATCATTTCTGATCAAAAAACCCTGCAGACAGTCTTACACTGAAACCATTCATAATTTCATAGACTATGAACATACAGGTCAACATATAAATTTCAAGATACAAGGTATAACACTTATCAGAAAAACACCAAGTGATGCAACTGCTAAGAGGTGTGCTCGTTTCCATCCAACCGTAGGCTCAGCAACTCCCAATGGATTTACCACTAGCCACCCTCGAGTTGAGACCACGATGTTGTGAGACTATGTCTACGTTTTCCCATGACCGAGAACGAAGGTTCGTCTCCTCTTCTCTACTATCACTCACTCTTCCTCTTTCCCTCACGTCTACCCCCGATCGCACACTCCTCATGCCTCTTTCTCCTTTCGGCAAGGTTGCATGTGGCACGATTTTCCTCACGGTGGTCGATTCTGAGGGCTCTACGGATGGGTGGTTCACCCCCATCCCTCATTACTCATGAGGATCCATTTACCTACCAATCCTGGCGATTCATTTAATTCGGGGCCAGCGAGCCGCTCTTGGTTCTCCGGGCCAGTGAAGTCCAAATACGATATTGGTTTCGGTGGAAGTTAACGCCACCATTCCAGGTGCCTTCCACCACCTTTCTTCAGCCATCGTGGTCTCTTTTTCAGTACACCCCCCCCTCTCAGCAGTCCTGCAATATATACATTCATAATATTATTTACATTCATTGACCTTTTTCACAAGGTCCATTAACATCACACATTCACATTTCCAATTTTGCCACAATACTTGGCCAGTATAGTTATTTTTACAGACTGGGGGAAACAGGGGTGTTACACACACATATACCACTGAAATTTCTGATAAACTTTCTATAAAAGCTTGCTAATCCATGAAAACTTCTAACCTTGAATATGTTGCTTGGCAATGGCCATTCTCTGATTGCTCTCACATTTTCTGGGTCCATCTTCAATTCATTTGAAGAGATCACAAAACCCAAATATATGAGTTATGTCTTCATAAAAGAACTTTTCTTTAGATTTATCAGTAATTTCTCTTGCTGCAATTTTTCCATCACTGATGTTAGATGTATTAAGTGTTCTCTCCTTGTCTTACTGAAGATTATTATGCCATCTAGATATACTATGACAAATTTTCCTATGAAGCCTTTCAATACTTCATTCATCAATCTCATAAATGTGTTTGGTGCATTTGTCAACCCAAATGGCATGACCAGCCATTCAAACAATCCTTCATTTGTCTTGAATGTTGTTTTCCATTAATCTCCCTCTCTCATTCTTATTTGATTATATCCACTCTTCAAGTCTATCTTGGAAAAATACCTTGCTCCACTCAAACAATCCATCAAATCATCCATCCTTGGTAAAGGGAATCTATACCTAATGGTTATAGTGTTGATGGCTTGGGAATCTATACACATTCTCCATCCTCCATCCTTCTTTGGACTTAACACAGTTGGTATTGCGCATGGGCTTAGTATTTCCCTGACTAAACCTTTATCCAACAACTCTTGGACTTGATTTTTGACTTCCTCATTCTCTCTAGGTGTCAACCTATAAGCCGGTTTGTTTGGTAAACTAGCTCCTGGAATAAGGTCAATATGATGGCTTATACTCCTAATGGGTGGCAATGAGTGAGGTAACTCATCCACTACTATGTCAGCAAAGTTTTCTAACAGTTCTTGGATTTATTTAGGCAAATCTTCCACAGAATTATTTGTAAGGATAACTCTAGGCTTCCTCACTACATCAAATTGCATTTCTTTCTCCTTCTTGACTTCATTCAAGAGTTCCTTCCCACTCATGAGAAGTATGCTTGAACTAGATTCCCTCTTTTTCTCTTTGTATTCAATTGGTAATAACATATGTGTCCTACCATTATTTTCTAGGGTATAAGTATTTTTTCTTCCATCATGAATAATTTTTTGGTCAAATTGCCATGGTCTCCCCAATAAAATATGACATACATCCATAGGAATTACATCACATAGTATTTCATCCCTATAACCTCCTATTTTAAATTCAACTTGGCATTGTTCACTTACCATTACTTGATGTCCTTTCTGCAACCATGATACCTTGTATGGGTTTGGATGTGCGGTTGTCTTCAACTCTAGCTTCTCCACCATCTCTGTGGATACTAGATTTTCATTGCTCCCATTGTCTATGATTACCTTGCAAACCTTGTCTTTCACCTGGAAAGCAGTTCTGAATAGACTTGTTCATTGAACTAGTTCTTCTACATCCTTCTCTGGTTTAAGAAGAATCTTCTTCATCATGAGGTTCCTTCCTCCTTCTGTTGTTTCTACTTCCACATGTTTATGTGCTTCAGTAATGTGTGCTTCACCACCTCCTTCTTTATTTCTCTCAGGACATTACCAAGACTTGTGCCCTGATTTTCCATACGTATAGCATCTAACTTCGCCTCCTCTGGCTCTTCCTCTTCCTCTTCCTCTTCCTCTGGAAAAAGAGCTTCTTCCTCCATGATGTCCTTATTTAGAACTTCCACCTTTCTCATGGTGACTATGTTGTTTTTTAGCTTCATGCTTCGGCTTCTGGAACTTCTCTATGTTGGTTTCCTTACCTCTGCTTGAGCTTCCTCCTCTGTTTTGTTTGCTTTGCTTCCTAGACAATTTCTCTTCAACTTTCAAGGTTGCTTGATAAGCATCCTCGACTTTACCGATAGACATCATGTTCATCTCCTCTTGTATTTCATATCTTAGCCCATTGATGTATCTGGTTGTCTTTTCATCTTCATTCTCTTTTTATCCAGCCCTGATGTTCAGTCTATAAAATTCCTCAGTGTACTCCTTCACTGATAAGATCTTATGTCTCAGATTCTGCAATCTCTTGAACATATTGATTTGATAGCCCTTTGGGATAAATTTGTCTTTCAACTTAGCTACCATCCTATCCCAGCTTTTAAATTCCTGCTTACCACTACTCCTACATTCATATTGCACTTCGTCCCACCATAGTGTTGCATGACCCTTCAGTCTTTTCATTGCATGCTTCACCATCTTGTCTTCTTTGACATCTTCATAATCGAATTATTTGTCCATAGAACATACCAAATCTAACAATTATTCAACTTCTAAATTGCCTTCATACATTGGTACCTTTATTCTTGCTATGGCTCCTATCTTTGAAACAGATTTTATTAAGCGATCTTGTGCAGCATCCTCTGCTACATTTTCTTCGACCTCTTCTTCTTTGCTCTCAACTTCACTGATATCTCAAGCGTATGGTTCTCTTGTTGTGGTGGGAAATCCCTCTATGGACTAGCATTTAGGGTTAAATTATGCATGCAGAAAAACCTAAAGAATCCTACTTTCTACCGTCGTCCCGTCCCTAATCCCCATTGTATTTAAGAAAATATGTTGTTTAAGTGAGCGTACCTTGTTTCAGACATTTTATGTTGATCCTTCTTCCTGCTTGATAGCTCTCTGACTGCAGCTCTCCTCCCAAGGCTGACCTGCATTTACACAAGATACACAACAAACTCTACATGCATTTGACCTACAGATTAATGGGTTAGAGATTCAAATATGTATGCAATAAACTATGAACACTTCATATGGCGGGACATGAAAAATATTTCTTTATTACCAATGTTAACAAGTCAACTTACAATGACAAATCTGGCCACTGCTCCTCAAACCTGGTCCTAGGCTCCTCTTCAACTATCCTCCAACTTCTTTTCTCTATATCTCTTCTTGCACAAGGATGACTAAAGGGTTGGGACAAAGGGAATGTGCAAATGGGTATAGTTTCTTTACTATGATTCTCCTCCTTCCAAATGGGACCCCTAACCCTTCTTTTATAGGCTAGAAGAAGCTAGGTATTTGGTCGAACCCTCGGCCATGGATGGCTGGAAGGTTTAGTTAACTCACCCAAATTTGTGTGTTCCATCAACAACTTTCCTTTTTCCGTGCTTTTGTAGGTACACGCGGGTTGTTTTGGGTCAGATAGCGTGTACACGCGTGCAGTAATGGAGTAGGGCATGTGGGCCTTTATAAAAGAGGTTTTTAAGAAGATTTTTTCAGCAGTGCTTTGGCAAAGAAGGAATCTGAGATGGCCTAATGCCAGGTAAGCATGTCTAGTCAAAATTAGGGTTATAACATATGCCCCATAATGTGTAAGGTCAGAAGAGCATCTGATGGCCGAAATACATTAACAGTCTTCACCGATGTGTTGAACAAGTGAGCCTAGGGACCAAGAATCGGGAGGTGCCATCTACAAAATAACAATTGTCTCACCAATACGGGCATACCCATGCTCGGTATAAAATAAAATCATGGCTACCAATCAAATACACTGTAGATCCATGTCATAAAGCTATATAAAGTGTATCCATGAACAATACACAGCGGAGCTACATCTCGAAATCAAAAAGATATACATGTAGAGTATCCATTTTATTAGAAGTTGCTAAGGCATGATGGTTGGAGATAAGGTCTTTAGAGCTCGAGAAACAACTTCAAAATATTCAAAACTCAGGTAGGAGTGTAGTATGAGTGTATTACTTCACTACCCAGAGGTCTTCGTAAGCTCGTTGGTCATGGACTAGAGAATCTTGATGATCATACTGAAGGCTTCATTTATTTTGAACAAAGACTTGATTGGACATTCAGGATGGTCGGGTATGAGGGCAAGAGAAAAATTGTAGAGGGGAAAAATCAGGCTTGGTAAAAACTTCCCTTGGACAACAGCACGACAAATGATGAGACTCAAGAAGCATGGAATTATTCATAAGTTTAAGAGGTAGGAGGCAACGCAAACTCTCCATATGTTTAGAAGAATAACCAAACGGAGGAGGACACATCTCTATGTAGTGAGAATAGCTTCCTAAGGTCATATTAAATCCTAGAGTTTGATGAACAAACGGACATATGTGCTTTATCCAAGGGCGACTCATTATGCTGAAAATAAAGAAAATACTTTTCCCTTCCTCTTTTTGGGGTATATTTGATTTTTTTTGTCTTTTTCAATAATTTTGGAAAAAGAATAAAAGAATGTTATGTTACAAAGGAGGATCGAGTGTCGCAAACATACTAGTTCCAAGTGCACGAAACACAGGGATGCTCAGG
Organism: Picea sitchensis; assembly: GCA_010110895.2. Lineage (NCBI taxonomy): Eukaryota > Viridiplantae > Streptophyta > Pinopsida > Pinales > Pinaceae > Picea > Picea sitchensis. The sequence goes on from SNQJ01S0056223.1 coordinate 39,779, forward strand.
GAAAAGGGACCTATGCAAGAAAAGGACACTCGGGAAAAATCCTCCAGGGGCCAAAGGTGTCAAGACGCAGAGGAAAAGTGCTACAAGGCTTGCATATAAGGTATGTTTCAGATGGTTCAGTTGAGAGCAACATGGAGTTGGCTTTTAGACCAAAGACGCAGGTATGAAAACGCGGTTAACAAAACACACAATGGTAACTTCCTTCGATGTAAGTTTAACGAGCCCAGAGAAGGTAAGATCGGTGGTTTTTCATATTAAGAAAGTATGAAAAAACATAAAAGGAGACTACAGTGGGGTACCTTTTTTGAAGGTAGTCTAGTTGATTCGAAAAAGGGGTAAACTAGCACCGACAAGACGTTTATTCAAAACCATTTTAACAAGTGTGATAAAAACAAGATCACTCGACCATTTTTTCATTTTTAAGGAGTCTGAAAAAAGATTAACTATGGACTCGTTCAGGAATGTTCTTTTGGACCAGTTTAACGAGTGTGAGAGAATAAGGTCACTTGAAAATCTTTTCAATTTTAAGGAGTCTGAAAAGAGCTTAACTATGGACTCTGTGGGGGTTCCTTTTTCGTAAATTTAGTCCCCCGGGCCCGAAAAAGGGTTTAAATGATACCTGAGAGTACTCTTCTAGAGAAATGAAGTTCCATAGAGTATACCTTTGTTCGTATAGTTGACCGTCCAGACCGAAAAAGGGGTAAACTACCGTCGAACAGACGTGACTTCAAATTTCAGTTTAACGAGTGTGAAAGGCCACAAGATCGCTCAGCAATATTTTCATGTTTAGAGGGTCTGAAAAGGGCTTAAAAGAAGACCTGTTTAAGGAATTTTCTTCTGGACCAATTTAACAAGTGTGAAGAAACAAGGTCACTCAGCAACCTTTTCATCTTTAGGGAGTCTGAAAAGGGCTTAAAGAAGACTCCATGGGGGCTATAACTCATGTATGAAACTGGTTCAGGTAGAGCCCGATGTTAGGCTCAGATCAAGAGTCTCTTCAATAATCAACTTGGGAAGTCTCCCAAAAGGGAAGAAAACATAAACCATAAATCTAATGGGCCTTGCACCACTATAACATAGACACAGACGATCTTCCCACCTAATGAGATAGGAAACTGAGGAAGAACCCCCAAATATTCACTAGGACGTCTGTCAAAAGCCAACAATTCATGCAAAGAAGACACAAGCTCGGGATATCCCAATACTTTCCAAACCAAGGAGGATAAAATACTTGCAGAGGCTCCTTCATCCACAATACATCGATAAATGTTTAATGAATTAACTTCAACCCTTATTTGAAAAGGTGCGGAAGAAGGAAGACAAGTCTCAACAAGGTCATTCCAATCAAAGGAAACCATCCTAGGGCTTGGAGGGGGTGTGCTCGGAACGAGCGGAATGCCCCCTTGTTCTGAAAGTAATGAACCAGAAATGATAAANCAACAATTCATGCAAAGAAGACACAAGCTCGGGATATCCCAATACTTTCCAAACCAAGGAGGATAAAATACTTGCAGAGGCTCCTTCATCCACAATACATCGATAAATGTTTAATGAATTAACTTCAACCCTTATTTGAAAAGTTGCGGAAGAAGGAAGACAAGTCTCAACAAGGTCATTCCAATCAAAGGAAACCATCCTAGGGCTTGGAGGGGGTGTGCTCGGAACGAGCGGAATGCCCCCTTGTTCTGAAAGTAATGAACCAGAAATGATAAAAACATATTCGGTAGACACGTCACTCTCCAAAAGAAGAGTGGGATCATCCAATGACTGCATCGGCATGACCACTTTCGCAACCAATGGTTGAAAAGGCTACGAGACTACCTGCTCTAAAGGTACCTCACCCCCCAGAAGAGGAGTGGGATTAATCGATGACTGCATTGGCATGACCACTTTTGCAACCAATGGATGAATAGGCTACAGGACTACATGGTCTAAAGGTACCTCACCCCCCAGAAGAGGAGTGGGATCAGCCAATGACTGCATAAGCATGACCACTTTCACAACCAATGGTTGAATAGGTTGCGAGACTACATGGTCTAAAGGTACCTCACCCCCAGTAGAAGAGGAGTGGGATCAGTCGATGACTGCATCAGCATGACCACTTTCTCAGCCAATGGATGAATAGGCTGAGAGACTACAAGGTCTAAAGGAACCTCACCCCTCAAAAGAGGAGTGGGATCAGCCAATGACTGCATCGGCATGACCACTTTCTCAACCAATGGGTGCATAGGCTGAGAGACTACAAGGTCTAAAGGTACCTCACCCCTCAAAAGAGGAGTGGGATCAGTCGATGACTGCATCGGCATGACCACTTTCTCAACCAAAGGTTGAAAATACTGCGAGGAAACCTCAAAAGACACAGAATCAGAAGAGCTTGCAGACAAGGACCACAATCTTTGTACCTCTGGAATGCCAGGGCACAAATGAGTAAGGTGATGTCCCTTGCAAATCTTACAAGGGAACTTAGGATTATGTCCTATCCGTCTAGGTTTCTCAATAGAATCGATGCCCCAGCATGACTAGCAGTGGTTGGTTGCACATCTCCAACATGAATTGCAGAGTTTAGTGATGGGTCGATAACATGACTTGCAGAGGCTACAGACCTATTACCAGTATGACTAGCAGTGACTAGACTTTTTCCCCCAGCATGACTTGCAGAGGGTGGGTGTGTGCCCCCAGCATAACTTGTAGAGGATGGGTGTTGGTCTTCAATGTGACTTGCAGAGGTTGTCGACCTATCTCCAACATGACTCACAGAGGTTGGTGATTTCTTCTTCCTATTCTGCCTCTTTCGTTTAAACTTCCGGTTACTAGTAACTGTACTTTCACCAGAGGCGGGAGAAGGAGGACGACAAGACTTTGCTGACGAAGAAACATCAACAAGGTTACCATGACTTAAGGTTCTTAACTGAGAAGCATCAAGAGCATTTGGGACATTTGGAATGTTACCCAACCAAACCGGTAATCCCACATTTAACCCAGGAATGTACAATGTGGCCATCAAAGGGACACCAACATTTCCGAAGAAGAGAAAAGCACAAGAATCCCCTTGTGAAGGGTCTCCTTGGTTGGTATCATAGGGAACTTTAGCCATGAATATCTTATGCACAGGTTCTCCCCTTGTGGGATCGTTCAAATCCGTAAAAGTCTCACACACTGACTCTGAAGAACCAGTGGTATCAAAACAATGCCTATAAAAAGGCGGCTCCACGTTTCTAAGTGGAAGAACAACAAGTCCTCACGACCGGTGGAGTGGGCAGTCTACCACCCTAGGTTAGAGACCCAAAGCCATGACTGACTAACTCACTATGGAAAACTATGGAGCACAAAGCACACACTAAAAGTTCCTAAAGGAAAATCAAGCAAATGACTAACTAGTTGGAAGAACAGTTACACCAACCAACACTAGAGCAACTTACCGGTGCAACTGCAACTCAAAAACAAAAGAACCCTCTGGGTATACTCTGCAAAGCATGGACCTATGTCTGACCTAGGTACTGTGGTATACCCCTGCATTCACCTGTGTATGTCTCTAAAAAAGATAGGCAACTAGGTTTCCATCACGCGAACAGTCACCAGGCGAGTACAGTCGAAAGTCGGGTAGACCACAATGAGAAGGGTATCAAGCCCGAAATCTGACAAGGGTATCGAAAGAAAGTGGTCTGGAAGACAACTGAGGACCTCGAACGGATTCAAGACCCACGAAGCTTCGTGGAAAATGCAATCAATGGAATCCCAAGACAAGCCCTCTATATGTGTTCTCCACTATGATTGGTCCAGCTTTGGAGGGGTTATCTCTGCTACCTTTCCACGCGCGACCTCGTGTTTATCCCCTGTGTTAAAGGGGGGTCCCAAATAACTTTCACGATACTGGACTTCTACACTCCTTAGCACAGACTCGTATGTTTGTTTTATAGCCTTGAGGAGTTTCCTCTCCAACCTAAATCAAGGCTCTAGCCTAATCTAGTTGATGGACCCTACAAACATAAAGTCTAGTAATTTTTAATTAGTGTTCTTTTTACTGGCTTGATTTACTCAAAAAGGGTATGGTAGTGCAACTGATGTTGTTAAGACTCTTGCGAAAAAATGATGAAATTTATATGAACACTGGCAAAGAATGATTATATTTTTTTTATTTTTTTTTAATGCTTTTCTAAAATTAGAAGAAAACACAACGCTATGCTAATTTATTTTTCTTTTTAAAATAACAATGCAAAGAAAATGCCAGGAAAGAAAGAGATCTAACAAACC
>SNQJ01S0056224.1:50379-69173 GCA_010110895.2 Picea sitchensis
TTAAAGGACAACCTGACCATGGCACAAAATCGCATGAAACAACAAGTAGATCAACATCGTAGTGAAAGAAGTTTTGAAGTAGGGGATTGGGTGTTTTTAAGACTACAACCATGCAAACAGATGTCCCTCAAGCAATCCAAGAAGGACAATAAATTATAACCAACGTACTATGGCCCTTATAAGGTGTTGCAAAAGATTGGTACTATGGCATACAAATTGGAGTTGCATGCATATTCATGAGTACACCCAGTTTTCTATGTTTCATGATTAAAGAAGGTTATAGGTGACAAGATCCCAGTTCAAACTATATTGCCAGAACTTGACGAGGAAGGAAAAATCATATTGGATCCTAAAGACATCACTGACACAAGAATTCGTCAGTTGAGTAATAGATCCATTTTAGAGTATCTCATTAAATGGAGGAAACTACCGACTAAAGATTCCACTTGGGAAGAGGAGTATTTTATACAGAAGCATCCATAGCTACTCAAGCGTTGCAGACAACACTTGTCTCAAGGGGAGGGGCATGTTAAGCCCTAATATTGGCTCATTACCCCTTAATTGGGGAATATTATATTAGTAATGTTATTTTCTTTATGTCGGGTTTAGGCCATTAGTTGTAATTATACCTCCTAGTCTCCTATATATACCAAGGAGACATGTTCATTTTGAATCATCTTGTACTTGAACATTTAAGTGGGGTAAAAGGAGGTTTCCCCCTCGAAGAGGCTTATTATCTGAAATTATCTCTTTTTCAAGGCATTGAGTACTTTTTCTTTGGTTTTTATATGCTATATTGATATTTGGTTCTTAACAATAAGCCTCTTTGAGGGGGAAACCTCCTTATTCCCAAATAAATGTCCAAATACAATATGATTCCAAATGAAAATTTCTCCTTGGTGTATATAGGAGACTAGGAGGAATAATTACAACTAATGGACTAAAGTTGACATAAATAAAATAACATTACTAATGTAATATGCCCCAATTAAAGGCTAATGAGCCACTATTTAGGGATTAACATGCCCCTCCCCTTGAGACAAGTGTTTTCTGCAACGCTTGAGTAATTTTGGATGCTTTTGTATAAAAGACTCATCTTCCCAAGTGGAATCTTCAGCCGGTAGTTTCCTCCATTTAATGAGATACTATGAAATGGATCTATTCCTTAGCTGGTGAATTATTGTGTCAGTGATGGCTTCAGGCTCCAATATGATTTTTCCTTCCTTTTCAAGTTATGGAAATATAGTTTGAACTAAGATCTTGTCACCTATAACCTTCTTTAAACATGAAACATGGAAAACTAGGTGTACGCGTGAAGATGTAGGCAACTCCAATTTGTATTCCATAGTACCAATATTTTGCAACACCTTATAAGGGCCATAGTACTTTGGTGATAATTTATTATCCTTCTTGGATTTCTTGAGGGACATATGTTTTTATGGATGTAGTCATAAAAACACCCAATCTCCTACTTCAAAACTTCTTTCACTACGATGTTGATATGCTTGTTGTGTAATGCGATTTTGTTCCATGGTCAAGTTGTCCTTTAATATTTGGAGAACTTGTTGTTGATGCTCAATGTGATCTTCCACTACTTGAACCTTATATTTTTATTTTAGAGAAGAAGTGATGGAAGGAGGGTGGTATCCATAGAGTTCCATAAATGGTGTCATTTTTGTTGCAGTATGAAAGGAAGTGTTATACCAACATTCTGCCAAGGGTAACCATTTGAACCATTGTGTTTGTTTATCAGAGACAAAGAAACGAAGGTATCCTTCCAGACATTTGTTCACTATCTCAGTTTTTCCATCATATTGAGGATGATAGGATGAGATATTAGCCAATTGAATACCCAAACAATAAAATAATTTTTTCCAAAAATGTCCATTCAAGATGGGATCTCTGTCACTTACAATAATCTTTGGACTGCCATGTAGCTTTTGAACTGTTTCCATGAATGCGGTGGCAACTGTACTATATTTGAAGGGATGAGAGAGTGCACAAAAGTATGTGTACTTGGTCAGTCTATCAACAATCACCATGATGACACTCTTTCCTTCAGACTTTGGTAACCCTATGATGAAATCCATGGAAACCTCCTCCCAGTGCTGACTTGGGATGGCTAATCATTGTAAAAGACCTGGGGTCTTAATTGTTTCCACCTTATTTTGTTGGCAAACCAAACATTCTACCACAAACCTTTGAACACTAGTTTTAAGGCCATCCCAAAAAAATTCCTCCTTGACCCTATGGTAGGTTTTCAAAAATCTCGAGTGCCCTCCTATTGGAGAGGTGTGCAATTCCAATAGTACCTTTTCTTTGAGTTGGGAGTTTTGACATAAATATAAGCGATATTTTTACCATAGTGAATCATTTTTCCATGTAAATGTATGTGATGCACTGGAATCTTTCTAGAGCCTTGAAATGCCTACCTATTAGGTAAGGATGCCATTTATTCAGTGCATGTAGTATTTCCATCATTTTCTTCTCATAAATGGGTTTGTGTAAGTCCTTTCCCTTGAGTGGTCGACTTTTGAAATCCAGGGGCCTTCCTTCTTACATTAGGACAACACCAATTCCATTTCTTGAGGCATCACATTCCACAATAAAGGTTTTTGTGAAGTCTGGAATGGTCAACACAGGAGCTTTGCACATCACCTCTTTAAGTTGTTCAAAATCTTTAGTTTCCTCTGGAGTCCATGAAAATGCATCCTTCTTAGTTAGTTTCATTAAAGGTGTTGCTATTCTTCCATAGTGCTAAACAAACTTGTGGTAGTAACCTGTCAAGCCCAAAAATCCTCTAAGATTCTTCAATGTTTTTAGAATCGTCGAGTCCATCATTGCCTTAATCTTTTTAGGGTCTACCTTGACACCTTCATGAGATACAATATGACCCAAATACTCTACCTCCTTCAATCCAAAGAAAAATTTGGATGGTTTGGCATATATTTGTATCTCATTTAGTAGTTGTAGCACCTTGTCAACATGCCACACATGATCCTCCCAAGACTTTCTATAGATTAGTATATCATCAAAAAATACTAACACAATTGTTTGAAGGAAGGGATTGAAAATGGAATTCATCATCCCTTGGAAGGGAGGGGTGAGTCTAGTCAGATATTGACATAGAATGTTATTTGCAGTAGGGATGACAAAGCATGCTCATAAAACTTGATTACTGATTCCCATGAAGATTTGAATGTTCTATATCAAATTGAGGAGCCATTATTAAATGTTATTCCTACATATAGGGATGTACTTACCTGGTCGATGTTGCCAATTTTTGTTGTTGGGGAACCTATACCAAACTCTGTAGAAAATATTGGGATGGAGGATAAGTCAAGGAGGTTATCGACAAGATTCACTGATGAAAGGGGAAGTTCTAGAAGGGTCGAAAAAAAAAAATTCCACTCAAAACAAGAAGTGTGAGGAAGCTAGGGAAAGAGAAGGATAACTTAGCTTTGAATATTTTTATGGTGCTAGATGGTCTTAGAGTTATTAGAGCTCAGAAATCCCTGCTAAGGGTTAAAAAATGATTGTACCAACCCTAAATGTAAGGGGAGTGGGGGGTCCTACAAAGATATTATCCCTCAAAAGGTTCTTAGAGATAGAAAAGCGTCATGTTTTATTTATCTAGGAAACTATGGTCTTTGAATTTAAAGTGAGATATTTATTTGTCAAATTACTTCCTAACTAGTATTTATGTGGGGTGTATTCTGATGGACTCTCTTGATAACTGCTTGGAATTATTGCAAAGTTGAATCTACTACGTTTTTTACTCTTGTAGGGATATTGTTGGATGGGTTAGTTAAAGATATAAACAAAATAATGAAGATGATAAATTGCTATGGAACGTACTCTGACAGAGAGGTTTTTTGGGAGGGTATTAGAAGGGAAGGGTCAATTAATGAGAATAATCTTATTCTGGGAGGAGATCTAAACATTACCACTTAGAGTAGGAAAGTTTGGGGTGAACATGCTAGAGTGGATACCTTACAAATTTATTTTATTCAGTTGATACAAGTTGGGGCACTGGTGGATGTTAAGCCAGTAAATCTACTCCCTACCTGGAGGAATGGCATAAGAGGTCATGACTTCACTTCCATGAGGTAGGATCAGTTCTTGGTATCTGAGAATTTAGTGTTGTCAGGGATTGGATACAGATCTTGGTTGTGTAATGTAAAGATATCAGATCACATGCCTATGATACTCCATTTGGCACAAGAAAAAGAATTTTTCAGCTATCCTTTTAAATTTAATTATGTGTGGCTTGAGGAACCAAATTTCGTTAATTTAGTTAGAACCAACTTGGATGGACTATTGGGATCAAAGGTTTTAAACCCTATGGACTCTTTGGTTAAAAATATTAAGATACTTAAGTCTTTGGTGATAAATTGGGAAAGGAAGAAAAAAGATGAAGCATAGGAAGAGCTTGTACAGTTAGAATTGGATCTAGATACTCTATACACTGAATTCCTTGGGGCTTTTGAGAAGGAGGAAGGCAAAGTATTGGTTCTAGAAAAGGAAAAGAGGAAATTGGAACTACTAAGACAGAAGGAGGAAAGTTGGAGGAAAAATAGTAAGGTAAACTGGTTGGCTTCAGGTGACAGGAATACTAATTTTTTCATGCTTATGGTAGTTCCAGAAAATAAATAAATATCATTTGGGATATTACCAAGGAATATGGAACAATAATCACCAATAATATAGAACTACAAAATGAAGAAGTTGACTACATTCAGAATATATTTAATGGTTAGGCTAACCTTGCCATATATGACCAACTTGTAGTTTTAGGGAATTATCCGAGGATTTTTTCAATGGGAGAAGGGATCAGATTGGTTGAGCCAATTACTCTAGTATAAATACTATCAACCATTAAAGTTTTTAAGTGTTTAGAAAGTCTTTGGCCAGATAGTTGGACTACTGAGTTCTTTCTCGTTTTTTTTTACCTTTTGGGTAATGATATTATAGAGCTGGTGGAAGCGTCTAGGAGGAAAGGTAGAGTTTATGTTTCCTTGAATGTTACCTTTATTGCACTTATACCAAAGAGTGATAAACCAAACTCCTTTGGAGGTTTTAGAAAAAATTCATTATGCAATCTGTTGTACAAGATCATTACTAAAATTATTGTTGTTAGAATTAAAACCTCACTTTCTATTGGTATTTCAAAGGAACAATTTTGATTTTTAGAGGGTAGAAGAATTACTAATTCTATTGGAGTTGTATAGGAAGATTTACACAGTATAAAGGTAAAAAATATCAAAGTAATGGTTCTAAAATTGGATTTGATAAAGGCATATGATAGAGTGGGATGGGGTTTTCTTAGGCTTGATTTATTACATGTGGGTATAAGCTTAGAAGAAACAGACTGGATATTGGGGTATGTGTCTTAGGAAAACTTTGTTGTGTTGATCAATGGTAAACATACTAGTTTCTTTAAGAGTACAAGGGGTTTAAGGCAATGTTTCCCTTTATCTCCTTTAATTTTCCTCCTTGTTGTTGAAGGGTTAAGAAGATCCATACATGAGTAGGTTAGGGATAAGAAAATCGAAGGTATCCCTGTGGCAAGAGGGCTAAGAATTACACATTTTTTTTTTTTGAAAATGTAATTATGTTTGGGAGTGGAAGAAGTTTTGAGTGGGAAATTTTTAAGGAGGTATTGGAACTATTTTGCAAGGTGACATGCATGGAATTCATCCCACAGAAGTATGTTTTTTTTATAAGCACGGTGGGAAGTTGAAGGTTTTTCTTTGTTGAAGGTGCTCCTACCCTTTGAAGTAAAGCCAATAGATGATGGTTTTAACTACCTAGGTTTTGTTTTAAAACCAAACTGTTATACTAGATCTGACTGGAGAAAAAAATTGAAAAGATAATTTTGAGCTGGAGTCACAGGTGGCTTTCTTTAGGGGGGAGGGTCATACTTGTAAAAGTTGTTCTTGAAATAATTTATGTATACTGGATCTCTTTGGCTAAGATACCAATAAGTGGTATAAACAATATTAGAAGGAGGATGTTTATTTTATTGCGGACTGGTAAAAAATATAAATAAGTGATGCATTTGATAAGATGGAAAAGGATGGAAAAAACAAAAAACACTGGTGGGTGGGGTATCAAAAATATATTTTCCTTCTGAAAATCCTTGGCAGCTACAAGTCTATGGATATGCCTTATGGTGCCTGGTCTATGTCATGAGGTGATAATTAAAAAATATATTAAGAATAAAACTAATGAGGAGTGGTATAGGAAAGGAAGGAAAAATTGGACTGGTATCTCAAATTTTTGGAGAGCACTCACCTCATCATTATGTATTATAACAGATTGGTTGGTTTGGAAACCTGGAAATGGAATTGCAGTTGGAACTATGGTTGGGTCTCATTCCTACTATAAACTGTCAAGGAATCTTATATTGACATTGAAGGAACAAGGGATAGAATTCCTTGCATAAGATGGGTCTATTGATCTCGAGGAAACTAGTCATACAAGGTTGAAAAAGGAAGAGACCTTAGGGATGGAAGGAGAAAGAAAAGAGGAATGGACTAATTTTATTAAGGGCTTAGTTGGTTCGGGAATTGAACTTAATAATGAAAAAGATATCTTATTGTGGTCATGGGATACAAAAAGGGGACACGTAAATGCCAATCAAGCTTATAAATTACAATTGTTGTAGGATATGTAATAAAAACCAAAATACTGGTGTACTGAACTATGGAAATGGAAGCTACCTTTAAACGTCGAAGTATTTATTTGGTTATATCTTGAACAGATAATTGTTACTTGGGAAAACTTGAACAAAAGAGGTATTTTTGGGCCTAGTAGATGTGTTCTATGTGGGAATAGTGAGGAAACAATGTCTCATATTTTTTTGGAATGCAGTTTCATCAAAGGTATTTGGAATTCAATTTTAAAAGAATTAAAATTAGTTAGTACTTGGGAAGGAGGACAAATTGTTGAATGTTTACAAAATTGGATAAGGAAGAAGGAAAATTGGAAAGAAATCCCGTGCTTTCTTTGTTGGGAGGTTTGGAAGCACATGAATTTGGTTACTTTTGAATATTTTCCTCCTATTGAGGTCAGAGTATGCAATTGTATTCTACAGGACTTGGGATAATTAAAAGTTTCTCATTTTACCAAGAATATAAGGATTGATAGGTCTCCCATTCTTGACTGGGATTTGGCAGTGGATTTTTTTAATGGTTCCTATCAAGATAAGTGTTCAAAACATGGGGTTGGAGTTTTATTAAAATGTCCAGTTTTGGGCATCTTCAAACTAAAAATGAGTTGCGGTAGGGGAACCAATACCATGGTATAACTCCTATCCTTGTGGTGCATTTTATTTTTTGCATGTTATAAAAAGTTAACAAGGTTACCACTCATAGGCGATTCAAAGATTATTATCGATTGGTTTACTAATGAAAATAACCTACAATCTCTCTTCAGCCTTGGATGACAAAAATTAGAGTGTTGACTAGGAGTTTTCAACAACTCAAAGCTCAACATATATGTAGAGTTTATAACAAGGAAGTTGACCAACTTTCAAACGAAGATTTTCTACTAGATGAAGATGGAATATATTATGCAATGGATATAGAAGGACAACCATAAAAGTTCAAAAGATTAGCTATCAATCATTAGATCACTATTTGCAAGGATGCAAAAATGGTTTTTCTGTATTTTGAAATAGATCATTGTTGCAAGGATGCAAAAATGGTACATTTGTATTTTGATATCGATAAAAACAGTGGATAGATTTTATAGAATATAGGTGGCAGCATAGTGGAATATCATGTAATGTGAACAAAACATATGATCCTTTTAGTTTTGGAAAAAAAGATTACTAATTTTAAGATTTTGTAAAAGACCTACAATATTCACTAATATAAGTTGTTTATCTTATTGAAAAAAAAAAAAACAATGTTCACAAAAACAATGCTAAATGCATTTCATTTCACACACAAGTGTTTTACAAGAAAAAAATAAACAAAACATATTTAAATGTAATTTAAAGAAAATAATTTTAACAACAAAGGGTTCTTCAATATTAAGAAAAAACAAAACATTTTTTCAATATTATTTAAAAATAATATTATATTAATAAATAATTTTAATAATATTATGTTAATAAATAATTTTAATAATATTATGTTAATAAATAATTTTAATAATAATTTATTTATAGGAAAGAGTCCAAGACCTTAAAAAGTTTCCAGCAGGATACTCCAAAGGAGTAATGCAACAAATTAAAATGCCACACTCTTGACATTGTAAGAGAACAAGAAATGTCGATGGTCACGAAGGCGCTCTGACATGGAAAAACCCTAGTTTCAGTCTGACACAGCTCGTTGCATGATAGATTAAAGCCTTGGCACAACGAACCACTTGCTGCAAACGGACCCAGACTGCACCTGCCTGACACGCCAGAATGAATACAGAAGAGGGGGGGAAACCCCCTCGTACAACAACATTACTGCCAACGATCGTTCAGGCACAAGAGCCAAATGCCCCTCGTTCGAGCTGCCCCTATAGCTATGTGATCAGCTTCTTGCCAGGGAACAAGGTCTTAGGAAGGAAATGGAGACGGAAGCTAGTATGTCCCATCCAAAAGCACCTTGAGGGTGGGAGCCTGGTAAATGCATTTCACAAATGGACAAAACACCATAAGCTCAACAAGAGTAGGGGAACACACCCAATTCATGAGATAGCGTGCTCTCATTGGTAGGTTTCTGGGCCTATGGCCATCTGAAAGGGATCTAAACAAATGGATAAAACACTGGTGGAACCCTAAATGAGACTATGAGGTTCAACTCAGCTCCAAAGGCTTCTTCACAATCATCATGTACAACCCAGAAGATAGAGACAAAATATTTGATAACGGGCCGTACTTATACAAATCAACAGGGTTATTCTTGTGATTCTGGACTAAATGATTCATCCCAAACAAGGAGGACTTCACGATGGCTCCAGTCTGGATTTTTCTTTACTCCCTACCGCAAGAGTTCTAGTTGGAGGAGATTCTCATGGGCATAGGAAATACAGTGGGTCAATACGTCAAAACATCAAAAGCCACAAAGAAAAGAAAATACACTTCATATGCCCGAATCTATGTCTATATGAATATTTCCAAGGCCCTACCGGGAGCGGTAATGCTGGAATACCAGGATGAATATTGGCAACAAAGTCTAGACTATGAACACATCCCTTTCCGCTACAGAAAATGTCATGAAAATGGACACCTCTTCAGAGACTACCCTCTGAATAAGCAAGCAACCAAAGCAAGTGATACCACATAGAAAGATGGCTTCACCACGGTCATGGCCAAAAAGAAAAACCCTCCAAGGAAGAAGATCCTAGACCCTAGACCGAAGATCTCGACTAAAAATTCCTATGAGATTCTGAATCAGCTACCAGAAGATGAGGAAATCCAAGATCTACACAAGGAACCACAACAGGGAAAAGGGGAGAACCAAAACCCTCTCCCCCCCCACCCAAATCATGAAATTTACGTAAAAGAAAGGGGAGACGTGGACAGAGACATCCCAATGCAGCTGGACGATAGAGATCTAGAGGGCACTGATCTGGAAAAGCTTGAGGAGGCCCTCAATCAAAAGGATATACAGACCCTTCCTGAAGAACAACTCCACAAGGTACATAAGGTTTTTATTAACTCTTCAGCAGGGTCCACAACAGGCCTAGGTATACCCACAGACTCGGGTGCTGGCTCGAAAAGAGTACTCTATGAGAACAAAAGAAGGGGGAGGAAAATAACGCATCAACTTATAAAGGAGGTAGGCAATCTTATGATAAACTTAGGGAATATCCATAAGCTCTCAGAGGGATACCTCCACCCAACACCACCCTCATAATGATGAAGATCATCACCTGGAACATTAGAGGTCTCAATGGTCGATCCAAGCAAAGGATCCTCTGAGACTGCATCAAAGAAAAAAACCCAGACATCCTAATGTTACAGGAAACCAAATGTGCGGGTGCAGAAGCTAAAACCATCTTTCAGCGTATTTGGAGAGGATGTGACTTCGTGCTAATAGACTCCATAGGAGCCTCAGGAGGTCTGGCTATCCTTTGGAACCCGGGTAACATCACTTTAAGTAGATCTTTCTCAACCATAGGTACAATAATGGCCCACTTCGAGGTCACAGGCTCGAATTAGGAGGGGGCTATCACAAATGTTTATGGCCCCCAAAGTCAACAGGAAAAAGATAAACTTATGGAGTGGCTAGCCCTAATCAAAACTCTGTTGACAACACACAACTGGATCTTAGGAGGCGACTTCAACATGATCCTGTCATTGGAGGGAAAAATAGGAGGAAGCAAGAGACTCGAACAAGACAGTGGTAAGTTCAAAACCCTCATTGAACATTTAAAGCTAGTAGACATAGAAAATAGTAATGGCACTTTCACCTGGTCCAATCGCAGATCAGGCAACCAACATATTGCTTGTCGTCTGGACTGTTTCCTTATGGCCGAAGAACTAATGGAAGAAGGCCCTTACATGGAAAGTCTTATCCTCCCAAAAGTCAGGTTGGACCACTAGCCACTTGTCTTCAATCTAGAAACTCTGATTTGAGAAATTCTGGCTCCCACACCCGGATTTCCATCAGCTTGCAAAATCCTGGTGGGCACAGGCGGAAACAGATCATGGCACTAGCATGTACAAATTTCAGCAATGCCTCAAAAACTTCAAGCAGTCGCTGAAACACTGGAATAAGAATACCTTTAGAAACATACTCCAAAGCATTCAGGGCATAGAGAACAGACTTTTGGAGATACAAAAAATCTTCATCTCAGGAACCCAAACTACTAAACTAATGAAAGAGGAGGTAGAGATGCAAGCAAAATTAGAAGAGAGAAGAAGACAAGAGGAAATGTTTTGGAAACAAAAATCCAGGGTACAATGGCTCAAAGAAGGAGAAAAGAACACAAAATTATTTCACAGAGCAATGGTGCACTGCCACCACATCAACAAAATTATTCACTTAGAGGATGACCAGGGCAATCTAATAAGAGAAAATTCTCAGATAGAGGTAGAGTTGAACAACTACTATCGCGACCTCCTAACGAAAACTAGGGAGGATAGAACTGTAGCTATCCAAAGGGTCACCAAACACATACCCTCTCTGGTAAATCTGGAACAAAACAAAACCCTAATACGACCCAACACCCAGGAGTAAGTCGACCAAGCTGCAAAATCTATGCCCCCAGGAAAGGCCCCAGGCCTGGATGGGTTCACCACAGATTTTTTCCATCACTGCTGGGACCTGGTCAGGGAAGAAGTTTGGGAGGTAGTAGAGGAATCAAGAGTGTTAGGCCAGGTCCTCCCATCCATCAACACCACCTTTCTCACCCTCATCCTAAAAGAGGAACGGGTCACAAACCCCAAACAGTTCAGACCCATCCCTCTTTGCAATGTAATTTACAAAATCATAAAAAAGGTGGTGGCCAACTACCTCAAACCCTTACTGACCCACATCATCTCCAAGGAACAGGCTGGGTACGTAGAAGGAAGACAAATCATGGATAGCGTCATCTTGGATCACGAGTTCATCCACTCCCTCAAGTCAACGAAAACTCTAGGTATGTTAATCAAACTCGACCTTTCAAAAGCTTTTGACAAAGAAAGATGGAAATTCCTTCGGGCCATCTTAGATTCTTTCGGATTTGATCAGCATTGGGTGAAATGGATCTTAAATCTTACCTCCTCAGCCTTCTTCTCCATCCTAGTCAATGGGGTCCCGTCTTGACCATTCTCACCGTCCAAAGGTATAAGACAAGGGGACCCCCTTTCCCCCTTCTTGTTCGTACTTATGGTGGAAGTCCTGGGATGTTACATCAAAACGACAGTCACAAAAGGATCTCTCAAAGGTTTTCCTCTGTACAATATCCAGTCAGTGCCCTCACACAGTCAATTTGTCGATGACACCCTTCTCTTGAACTCCCTAACTGCCAGAGAAGCCAACAAGCACAACTCAATTCTCTCATATTTCACAGAAGCTTCAGGCATGACTCTTAACCTAGATAAGTCCAAACTTTACTTCTTTAACACCCTCACAGAAGTCCAACTACACATATCCCGACTCCTGGGAATACCTAAGATCTCCCTTCTATCCAACTATCTAGGCATCCCTCTCACAGGTGCAGTAGCAAGATCCATCTCCTGGGACAACCTTCTTCTCTCCATCTCCAACAAACTGAGCAAATGGACTTTCAGACTGCTCAACATCGCCTCGAGGTTGGTCCTCCTCAAATATGTCCTACGATCTCTACCTACCTACCTCTTCACTGCTTTAGCAACTCCTAAACAAGTCATCAAAGCCATAAGGAATCTCCAGCGAAACTTCCTCTGGCATGGGCACCAACCTAACAAGAAATGGTCGTTAGTAGGTTGGGACAAAATTTGTACACCAAAAATCCTAGGAGGGTTGGGACTCTGAGATCCAGTGAAACTCAATCAAGTAATGAGAGCCAAAATCTGGTGGAGATGGTTAAAAAATCCAACAACTGTCTGGGCGCAAATATGGAAACAGAAGTACACCCCCCTCACTCCAGAAAATCAACTTATTAGACACAATGCCCGATTACAGGGATCCAACATTTGGAACACATCTTGGCAAAACCATGACCTTGTACAAAAGCACGCTTTCTGGGAAGGCCAAGATGGAGAAAGCACTCTATTTTGGCAAGACTCATGGCAGCAATTCAAACCCCTAAGTGACCTGGAAGAGATAAACACACTCAAACAAGCTCTAAACCAGGACACATTTCTAAGGGTGAAAGACCTCTGGAAACCGGAGGAACAAAGACGATAATGGTGCCGATGGAAAACCTCTAGTTAGGACTTAGGGGTCCCAGAGAACTTAAATCTGCAAGCATGGAAACACTATGCTAGTCACCAGAAAATCCCCAACGGAGAAGGTTCAGATGTCCTTAGATGGGGGTACTCCACAACTGACACTTTCTCAATCAAGGAAGCTTACTGTCTACACGGCAATCACCAGAATCAGAACAAGGAAAACATATGGAACAAAGTCTAGAACCCTGTACTCTGGCCCAAGGTAGCCACCTTCCTATGGATTGTTGCACATAACCGAGTCCTAACCTGGGACAACCTCAGGAAAAGAGGCTTTATTGGACCCTCTTTCTGTGTCTTATGCTGCCAGCAAGAGGAAACCAAAGAAGATATTTTCAATGGATGTCACTTCAGCCAGAAGACGTGGGACCAAGGAGCTCAAATAATGTGCTGCTCCAATCAAAACAAGAACAACATCAACGAAACAATTGAGAATTGGGACTTGATCACCTCCAAAAACCCCCTACTGAACTACATCTGGCAACTTTTACCAGGATTCACTCTTTGGCAAATCTAGAAAGAATGAAACAAAAGAATCTTTCACTCCAAAGCCTCCACGCCAGACACAACTTGGGAAAAAATAGTCTCATTAATCAAGGAAATTGTTAGAAGCAAATATTGGAAAGCAGAGGACCTAAACTGCAACCCAGAGGAACAATGCATTCTCCAAAGATGGCAGCCCAACCTAATCAATCGACCAATGACAAAGAAGCCCAAACACCAGCATAGAAGCCCAACCATCTGGACCCCTCCTCCAACAGATTTCATAAAGATAAACTTCGATGGGGATTCTAAAGGAAATCCAGGACAAGTGGGATATGGAGCCGCACTCAGAAAATCCAAGGGAGGGATCCTCTGTCTCGTTCCAGGTTTCTTGGGGGAAACAACAAACAATGCAACAGAGCTAACAGGCCTATTGCGGGGTCTCCAGGAAGGAACTAACATATATCATCATAAGCTCATCTTGGAGGGGGACTCACAAATTGTTATTCAACTAATCACCAAGATCCTCCATGGGGGAAACCCACTGAAAATCTCACCCAGTTGGCACCTCTCCGGGTTGCTAGAGGATTTTGGCAGCCTCCTCAGAACCAACCTCAACATCACACCCTCCCATGTGAAAAGAGAGGCAAACAGGGTAGCAGACTGCCTGGAAAATGAAGAGTAGCAATGGAGACCGAACACTTCTATTGGGAGGCCCACAACTCAGAAGACTCAGATATCTCAGATCGGTGCCATACCTTAGCCAATAGGGATCTCCAACCCCCAGATGGGGTGCCACGTCATGAAGACAGTACACACGAACATATGTCGGGCTGCGCCATAAATATTAGCCACCGACCACCATCTCTTCACCATTAAAATGGGATCGAGCCCATGCAGACATTACCAGCGAATGAGGCCCCTCAAGCGATTGAACAAGATGACTCACCAGTGCACTAGGAACTCAGCCTTAATGGCTAGGGTAGTCACCGTCATTCTCATTCTTATCAACCGCCTCGATAGCACTAAGAGGCATTCGAATTTCGCAGAGTAAAAAACAGAGCCAACAGAGACCTGGAGTAGGGTTAGCCGTCCAATGGGAATTTCAGACATACCAAGGTTCCTCAACATGCCTAGGGCATGAGGAAATCCTCGCAGAGCCGCAACTTGGCATACATTTGAATCACGCAGGCAAAGGTAGAAGAAATTCGAAAAGGCGATGACTCTAGCATCCACCCGAAAAACCAGGAAGCTCGGAAGACCTCAAACGCCTCCCATGGCATATATGGAAGAGATTACTTCGGACGAGGCCATGCAAAAGTATCCTATGCACTCCCTTTTTATAGTCCTGGATAACTGGAATCCCTATATCGATTTTAGCAATGAAGACAAAACTCCGGCTATAGACATCTCGCATGGCCACAGAGAAAACCACCCGGCAGAGGAATTCACCACCTGCTACGTTGAGGAACAGGTATCGTGTAGTGAAAATGCAAAGGCTGACCCACCTAGTGGTGCACCTCCTCAAGAGGCGACGCATTCAGACAAGCAACAGGCACACAAAGTCGGCAACGCAAATGAAGGCGAGGGAGAAAATTATGCACAGTGGACATTTCCCATTACCTCTGTTCAAGTAAAATTGCAGGCCTAGCCTCCATTCAACAACCCGGGGTACCTAGGACTAATCGTCGAAACATGAAACCTGGTAGATGATTAGATCTTTCGGACCATTCAAATCAACCAACGACTTGATATGTTGTACGCTGCACACTCTAGGATCCCCCCGAGAAGGCAGTGCCCTACGTGCACGTAGGCTTATGCAATTCCTGCAAGATGGTGAAATCACAAGGAAGAGGAAGCAACGACTGGTTAAAAGGTCTTGTGATGTCCATAGTTAGTAGTCTCCTTTTGTTTCAGAACAAATCATTAGCTCAATCAGCTTATAGCAATGCTGCAAGTAGGATGTTAGAGAATAGACTGAATCTAATGGTTATGCGTCCTAGTTTCCCTCGAGCAAGACGACACTCTGATAATTTTTGTTTGTTTGAACACAAATGGCATAGAATGCCCAACTATCTCGATTTCCTTTTTCATACGGGACAACTGACACTTCAACCAAACTCTATAACTCTACGAATCTAATACAAACATGATCCTCCCTTTTTTACTTATATATATATATATATATATATATATATATATAATTATATATATATATATATAATTTAGTTATAATTTTATAAATTTAAATAAAATTTATAATTTATAATAAATATAATAATTTAAATTATAAATATATCATAAATTATAAATTTAAAAAGTTATGTGTGATATCATTAATATATGCATAAGTTGATCCAATACAAAGATTATATAATAGATATATAGTGGTTCTAAAATCACAAATTTATAATATAAATAAATTATATACACATGTTAATTTAGTACCAAGTTTAGTTTATATAGTAAATTCAAACAAAAACTCATATAATAAATAATAAAAACTTAATCATTATTTGATTATAATTTTATTGATTTTAAATTAATTTTTACTTATATAATACACAATATAATCTTAATAAATAGTATAATTAATAAATAGTATAATTTTAATTGTTATTTAATTATAATTTTATTTTTATTAATTTTAAATTAAATTTTACTTATATAATAAACAATGTAATCTTAATCATTATTTAATTATAATTTTATTTTTATTAATTTTAAATTAAATGTTAC
The DNA here is from genome assembly GCA_010110895.2 of Picea sitchensis. Taxonomy (NCBI): domain Eukaryota; kingdom Viridiplantae; phylum Streptophyta; class Pinopsida; order Pinales; family Pinaceae; genus Picea; species Picea sitchensis. The sequence goes on from SNQJ01S0056224.1 coordinate 66,467, forward strand.
TTATATAATAAATAATATAATTTTAATCATTGTTTAATTATAATTTTATTAATCTTAAATCAAAATTTAAAATTTAAAATCATTGTAATTAACATAATTGTTTAAATTAAATAAAATCATATTTATAATTTCAAAACTTATTATAAATTGAATGTATGTATAACTTTTGATATTTGTTATCATTGATCTATGCACACGCTGATCTAATAATACAAAGATTATATAAAAAACTATTGATATTTGTTATCATTGATCTATGCATAAGTTGATCTAATACATATATTATATAACAAATATTTCCTGCTTAGCTTACAAATTTATAATATAGATAAGCTTGTACATGTTAATGTACTGTCAAGTTTATGTCATAAATTTTAATATTTAGGTTATTTGGGTCAAAATCATATCTAATATCATAAACAATATAAGTTTATGTCATAAATTCTAATATTTAAGTTATTTGTGTCAAAATCATATCTAATATCATAAACAATATATTTTAAACAAAGTAATGAATTTGATTTTTAAATTTAAATTTGGATCCAAATATGTTTAATAAAGAAAAATATTTATTTTTTAAATTAAAGAGATCTTTATGTATTTGACCTAAATATATAATTATATTCAATGCATATCATCGAAATACATGATTTTATAAAAGTATGAGGATGAGGATGAAGGTGAGGGAATAATAAAAAAAACTTTATAAATTAACAAGGGTGGGGTGAGGAAATAATAGAGAAAACTTAATAAGTTTTCTCTGTTATTTTTCCCCTCTATATATAGAGAAAGAAAGAAAGATAGATATATATATCATATTTGTGTATCTAAATAAGTGAGCTAAAGTAAATCATGTGTCAAATCATGTGTCATTGTTTCATTCTAAAAACTCATTCACATAAAGTTACATTTAGAATTTAGTATTTAACTACAAAAAAATAATACTTTATTTGAGATTTTATCTATATATTTATTTTCATGTTTAAGCATTTGCAATTTAAAACATGTATTTAAATATTTAAGTTATATATAATTGATAAATTTGTAGGTAGATTTAAATATATAACGTATATAATATAATGATCATAATAATTAATATTTAAAAAAACTTAATTACATATAATAATTGACAAATTTATATATTTGTAGTTAAATTTATATGTATGAATATATATAATATAATAATTAATATATTTAAAGAAATTTAATTATATGTGATTTATTAATTTTAGGTACAAATATTTATTTAAAACTAAACACATATTTTTGGAAAATATAATATCATATTAAAATTCATAATTTTCATTAAAATTAAATTTGCATTTATTAATAAAATTTACAACTTAAATCTATTTTTAAAAATAAAAATAAATAATTTTAAATCAAAAGCATTTTATTTAAAGTAAAATAAAAATGAAATAATTTTAAATGGAAAATGTTTTATTTAAAGTCTCATGTTTTCTTATTTAAAAATTTAGTAAACTTTGAAGTAAAATATATATAGTTATCATCCTTTCATTTTTCTTAAATTATTATATTCTATGGAGATATTATTTAGATATGAAAAAATTTTAGAAAAAAATATAATATTAATTTTAGATTTTTATTTTATAAATGAATAATTTAATTTAGATATTTAATTTGATATTTTTATACATATATTTTATTTTATTTAAATAAATAATAATATAACAAATTATATAATTTTAAATTAAAAAATTTTAAAATAATTATAATAAAATATAATAATCAATAAATAAATAAATTTAAATTTAATCAATTAATCCATTTTTTATTTCTATGTGTCATATTATGTTTTACTTTTTAATTATTATTTGACTTCATAAATATACCTAAAAATCTAAAATATATTTATAATTTAAATACATTAATAATGTGAACAATTATATACATAACTATTTTTAAAATTTTTAAAATAATAAAAATTATACTTGAAATTATTTTTAAGCAAAATTTAATTAATTTATAATGTATTTATTTCAATAATTTATTATTAAAATTTGATTTCTAATACCTCTAAATTAACTTAAAATCTTAATTTTTTTTATTGAAATTTTCATTTTGTTCATAAAATTAATGATAGAATTCAAAATTTTCTAAAAGGTTTAGAGTAAACAAAAACAAATATCAAGTGTATAAAATTTTCTACACAAAAAAGAAAACTTGAATAAATATTTTTAGGAGATAAAAATAGTATTTTTTACTTGAATAAATATTTTTAGGAGATAAAATTATTATTATTATTATTATTTTCTGTCTAAATTAATTTGAAATCTAGGAAGGCAGAAGCTCATCAAAATCTGGGTGATAGTGAATTAAAAATACATATACACACCATAACCTAAAACAGTCACCACACCTTCACTTTTTAATTTAGAAGATTTAAATGTTTTAAAATTTTAATTACTTATTAAAAATATTTTCAAATAATTATGTTTACAATTAAAAGTTCATAGTCATTTAGTCATTTATTTGATCAAATAATTATACATTTCAATAGACTTTTAACGTTTACTTTAAAAAATATAATTAAAAAAAAAAAAATCAAAATATTTAACCATTTAAACATTAAAAATATATATTTAAAAATTACAACAAACCAACTTACAATAATTTAAACATTAAAAAACATATTTAAAAAGTGCAGCAAACCAACTTACGATAAAGATATGCCTGCACAAACTAA
>SNQJ01S0056225.1:0-43769 GCA_010110895.2 Picea sitchensis
TCCGAAATCGGATCCAGAAGCCTGACAGGGCTTGAAAAATGCTCAAAAATGAAAGTGCTCAGAATGTGACGAAACCAGTGCCATTGCGTCCGTCTCGTCTCCCTGATTCTGGCGGTATATTTACTTTGTCAAACGGGCTCCTTATGGAGAATATATCGTGTTCTGTCCGATAAGTCAAACAGGCAAAAAAATTGCTGACTGTGCAGTCCGTACAGTCTGTACGAACGCTAACGTGGCATGTCTGTACACTGACGTGGCAGGTCTGTACAGGTGACACGTGGAAGCTCTAGGAGATGACACGTGTCAGGCAGATTTGGGTGTACGGGCGTACAGCTGGACCTAACCCGAGGTGACACGTGTCACCACTAAAAGGGTGACACGTGGCATGCGTGATGTCAGCAGTTGACGTGGCTCAGATGATGTCAGCATCTGACGTGGCAATGATGACATGGTAGTACGGCTTCTGACAAGTGGCAGGCACATGGACCAATCACTGACTGACACATGTCATGGAATGGTTGGTTGTAGAGGTGCCACGTGGCCCAGTCAAGGGCTGCCACGTGGCACCCCGTGGTTGGCTGTTGGTTTTGGTGTAAAATTGTTATGGCTTGGCCGGGAGTCGAACCCGTAACCTCCCACCGGGGCAACGGACTGGCAAGATGGGCTAAGCACTCGGGCGCCCATTAGTTCTTATACCATATACGACCAAAGTGATATTTGAATTTGTTGCAATGGATGGTTGGTGGGGGGAAAGGGTCGGGGCTTAGCCCCAGCCCTTGGCATTGGCATATGACCATTCAATGGAATCGGGAGCGTGGGGTTATTACAACGGACCGTTACAAATGCATGGGGAGTTATTCAGTTAGGCCCATGGCCATATTGGGACACACCACGACCAGGAGCGCCGGAAAGGGGGGGCCAGCACACAACCCTTTGGGTTGGCGCTTCGCCACTTGTCCTCCCATATGACCGTTCCAAAGGTGCGCGCACCCAGGGCTCGGGGGCTTAGCGCCCAATTTTTATAACTAAGTGGGTTTTTATGCCTATGTTATGGGTTTTAATTATTAATTAGCCTATTTTTAATGTATTTTCTCCATTTTTGGGGAATATTGGGCATTTTTGGAGCCTAATTTTTGGGAGGAAGTTGGAGATGAGTAACCAACTTCCCAGTTATTTAAACCAGGCCTGTTTGAGGCCATAGAGGGTATTCAGAGCAGAATTATGTTGAGGAGAAGCCAAACCAAAGCCATTTTGAGGCAGCGAATCTTTTGAGGAGGAGACGATGTCGGATCATTTCTGGGAGCTCCGGACGTCCGTTTTGCGTGTCGTTTTCTTTGCATGGTTCTAGAGATCTGGACGGACATGACCAGATCAGTATTGTAGCCATTTGGCATTGTAGCAATGTACTTTTGAGTTTTTGAGCAGAAATAAAGAAGCCTCCCCCACAGAGAAAAAGGCCCGGAGACGTAGGCAAAGTTGTGCCGAACTCCGTTATCAATCTGCGTGTTATGGTTTGATGTTTATTATTTCATTTCAGATCTGCATATGTGTATATGGCTGTCATAATTCCTCTTCTTTCCTCATTATTCACTAAGTTTTCTCAAATGGTTAATTAACGCATGCAAAATTAAAACTCAACCATAAGTCATTGAAAAATCCTGACGGATCAGATCTCTTGGTATCTCTCCTTTCCAACTTGTATATCGAGTTGAAGCCATTTTTCCTTCTCATCTTGCCTTACCTGTGGAGAAATTCTTCCAAGACTACCAGGGAGAACCAAATGATATGATTATGAGAATACAACAACTGGTAGAAGTGTAGCAGACTAGAGAGCAACTATTGGAAAAATCGCATGACCATCAACAGAAGATCAAGAAGGCCTTTGATAAGAAGGTGACCAAAGAGGATTTTCAGCTGGGAGATCTAGTACTCAAGTGGGATGCACCTAAACAAGATAAAGGCAAGCACAGTAAATTTGAGGCCTTGTGGATTGACCCCTTCAAAATTTATGAGGTTTTTTCAAATAACACTTACAAGTTGCAAGATTTGGAGGATGCTGAAGTTTTTGGTAGCCCTGTAAATGGGCATTTTATGAAGAAGTATTTTACTTGAGCCGGAAGTGGCTTCCCATGTCATTGTAAATATCTTTTTTTCTCCTTTTACTTTTGATTTTAATAAGGGATTCCATAACCCAACATCTAAGGCACTAGAACTACTGGTTCTTGGCATCTCGCACGGAGCATGCCATCCCTTGTGGAGCCAAATGTTATCACGTGAACTTGTCAGAGTCCTATGGGTTTGTGGTTTCTACCTAAGTCTATATTTTTTCCCTGTCTCTATCCTTTTCACAGGCCGATTTTTGAATTTTTTCCCCCTTTGGCCGATAAAATCATTTTTTGTTTGCCCTTGTTCATTTGTGCACCCTGGTCTCCCTATTTTCTCAGCTCGCAAACAGTCATCCAAATCCTTGATCGTGCAGGTCGCAACCATGAACACAAAGCATAGATTTCTTAAACAGTATGTTTCTATATTGAAGCATAAGAAAAAGACTATTTTAATATTTCAGTGATAAATATTTTTCGAACAATAAAGATCAGTAGCTCACGAACATTCAAGAGTGAAAACTTGCGCGAAATATAGCATCAGAACAAAAGGCCCTGAAGTGAATACGAGTCATTGATCTTAAAGGGGACAAGTGGCAGTTGATCCAAGCCTTCGGGGAAAATGAGCTTCGGGAGATTTGAAATGAGAAGTGCTTAGAAATCCTGAAGGGACGAAGCCTGAAGTCTCGAAGCTTGAAGTCTCGAAGGCCCAAAGTCCCGAAGGCTCGAAATCTGAAGGCCAATTCGCAAAGCAGATCTCAGTCGTTGATTCAAAGAGGGAAGATCTGATCCATCGATCTAAAGCACCATAGCTGGGTCGTTGATCAGGAAGCCTCATCTTAGATCACAAGATCAACAGTCACGCTCGATTGCGGGATTGGAAGGTGTGCACGTTTTAAAATTTTAAGGGCAGCCGCAATCGAAACCGTGGTTTTTGGAAAGGGATGCGTGGTGGTTCATGGTGAATTACAGGGACAAAAGTGGTTTTCTTTCAAACCACCCTTGAACATGCCCACAATTGCGCAATTCCGTAGGGTCATGGCCCTAGGTCACATTGAATATGGAGCTATGGAGAGGATTTGTACCAAAGACCTAAAGCGTTCATATTGGTCACGGAAGAAGATCTGCTTTGACTTGAAACATCGGGATTGACTCGAAAAATTTGTATGGCACCGCCTGGAAAAATTCTTGAGTGTTAGGCCCTATCTTGATCCCAATGGAGGTACTTATTGAAGATTGGGTGCGGTAGTTGAGACCTCATCTCACCCCATAAATGGAAAGCGTTGCAGAGCGCAGCCATGAAGGCACACTAACGACCCAAAGCTTCCTTATGGGCATTTTTTCCTGTAAAGAACATAATTGTGTTTGGCTCGCGTCTGACATGAGAAAACCTGGACAATCTGACAGAGCAGGCGCCGACTGAAGGATTTGAAGGCAGTGGTTTGATCACACTCTTAGTGGTTGCAACATTTTTGGGTATTTATATACAATTTTGATACTTTGTTAAGGTCGAATGGTTGAGCTAGGCTCCCTTAATATTGTAATATTTTGATGAAGAATATTGTTTCTTTGGTTATGTACTTGATTTGAGACTTCTTGATTAATCTAAGCAACTTTCTCTTACTCCATCTTATTTGCCTCTGATACTGAGAGAGATCATTAATGATTGATTCACATGGATTGGTGTGACTGTATTATGATGAATGTTTAATTATAATGTTGTTATGATTTCTTTCATTTTACTTGAAATTTGAATCCAAGAGGATCTTGTGTTTAAGTTTTTCCTCCTTAGGCTACTGGAAGACCTGATGTCCACGATAGACCTCTACACTCTCCTCACCAAATTCTTCCCTCTATTCACCCTTACTCCAACTTACTAACTGAAGTTAATTCCAGACCTCAATTGCTTATGCATGCTAGTCCAGATTTCTGAGTTAGAACGTTATTATCATTGAGTCTTCTCCATTGACCACCTAAAACTCATTTACATTTACTGTATAAACTAATGGTTACTGGGCTTACCTTCTATGCAATCTGAAGGTGACTTCTAGTGCTAACAAACCCTAGTCATTGGTTTTGGACCGCAATATAGATGAAGGTATTTGGACATGAAGGACAGTGCACATGCAGACACAACACCCATGGATGACAATATACATCATGTTTTTTTTTTTGGTAGGTGGCACGTCACGTGGATCCTCATGGTTGAGGAGAAATTAATTTTTGAAAATGACAAAGTGAATTGAAGAAGGAAGTAAAGGTCAGCCCTGAAGATAATTAAAGAAAAGAATTACAAAATAAGAAAGTGTCAGGTCGAACCTAATGTTAAAAGGAAGTGACATAAAGAGTATAAATACATATCATTATACATTAATTTTAAACACACACAAGTCGAATTTCAGAGGAAATATGAAGTAAAGAAGGCCGAATTTCAAGGGAGGATGAAGTCTTTTGGTGATATGTTCTAAGGTATGTTATTTACAGGTCATCTTACCATTTTCGTCATACATTTTCTTCTAGAAAAATTCATATGGTGAAATTGATATGGTATTGAGAAGACATGTCTAGGTACCTATGGTAAAAATTTCAGCTCTTTATTCGCTATAATTTTGGAGATACATTATGTGGAAGATAAGGTTTTTTACTAGTCCCAAAGCTAGTCATAAACAAGTGTTCTGGGTAAAACAATCATAACCTCTTCATAGAGAATCCAAATGAAGTGAGACCAATTTCATTGGAAAGAGTACGGTTTGTAGTTTCTTGTGTGATAATTTCAGAATCTGATGTTAAATATTGAGCGTGGGGCATTCTGTACAAGTTCGCTCTCCTGAATAAACTAGAATTGAATAAGGTCTACCATTCTCTCTATAACTTCTTTTTGGGGAGGATTCAAGGAGTGAAACTTGGAAGATTTTTAGAGAATACATTGAGTAATATTATGTAGAGGAGCAAAGTATTCCAATAATTGAAGAGTTTCATAAGTTGAAGAAGTCTCAGGAAGCATTATCAGGTTCTATGTGATGGTTGGTTGATGGTGATGATTTAATGTAAAGTTGTATTATCTCTCATATATTCTTGGGTGGAAGGAAGGGGCAAGGATGGAGAGGTCAACCCTCTCTTGATATTGGAGGATTGTATCTTCCTTTTGGAGGTTTATCCCTACCTTTATATTTGGAAGTTGTAGCTAACTTTGGAAGTCATGACTTCCCTTGAACAATAACTATTGGTTATTTCTCACATATTGTGCATGGTGTATTGTGGTGTATTGGTGTAACTCTTCTACTATTGTTCATTGCTCATTGGATATAATTGAATATATAATCCGGTAATTTTACCTAGGTATGTATAAACTAAATAGACCTATTATCAATGTGGATGATCATATCCTTACCCCAAATGTAGTGCTTTGACTATCAATAAGTGTGGACGATGGAGTAAAGTTCATTATCATAGTTGGGGTATCTTTGAATTGCATTGGAGAATGTACCTTTATGTATGCAACTGGATGACCATACTAATTGAGCATAATAATTATGGTAAAATTTGAGTTGTCTAGCTCTATAGAAAACAACCATTGCAATTCTAAAAAACTAAGAACTTGTGTTAAGAAGATTTAATGCTTCAATTCCTCAAATGATTTCTGTTGTGCCCTTATTAAAACATTTTTCCCCTTTTCTCCACCCTTTTTACTATGGATTAGGGATTAGTAACTATAGGAAAACCCTAACCCAAACCTGTAGTAGAAGCGGGAAAGGCCTAAGAAAATTTGTAGCTTTGTTAGTGCCTTCAAGGCTAATCAATGGCAGGTGACTTAGACCTTGATTGGATCCACATGCATTCCACAATCATCCATGACATACACCAAATATTGGATCATTTGCATAATAAATGATCGTTGCTCCATATTGGCATGTAACTTGTGTTTTTGCAAAGTAATCGGTAATTGTAGAATGTGATTCAAATGATCTTCCATGTCTAGTTGAATTTGAGGATTTCATCCAGGTGTATGACCACCAAAGAGTTAAAGAATTGTTGTGTAATATCATCCATCATCCTCATGAACATTGTTGGTGCATTAGTTAAGCCAAACGACATGACCATCCACTCGAAGAGGCCTTCCTTATATTTTAAGCTTGTATTCGACACATTAATTGGATTGATTAGTGCTTGGAGATAACCTAATTTGAGATCAATCTTGCTAAACTATTTATCATCCCTAAGTTGGTTGAGTAGATAATCAATCAAAGGGATTCGGTATTGGTTCTTGATTATGATTTTATTCAAAGATTTGTAAACAATACATAGTTTTCATATTATATCCTTCTTATAAACCATCTCAGTTGGGCTCCCATAGGATGAAGATATTGGTCAAATGTAGTCCTATTGTGTTATATCTTGAATGTTAAAAATCTGATTTCAAACACTTAGTCATTAATAGATTTCAACCTCCTATAGTTATTCACCAATAAATCAAGGATACCACATGCATATACTGGAAATATGAGCAGAAATACAAGTGACTAAACAATATGTAAATATAGCAGTGGAAATGTGAATGAACAATAGCAACATTCACACATTGAACACAATAAATTTTTGGGCAATGCCCCTGGAAAACCCAACAAGGGGAAAAGCAGTCTAGGAGAGATTTTTTTTATTTACCTAAGAGGAAATTTATGAGTTTACAACAAAATTATTATGAACATTAAATGTACAACAATAACTAGTAAACAATACCAACAGACCTCCTTGAAATCTATGCCAAAGACCCTCAGAAAATGAACCAGATTTCAACCTTGAAATAAGTGCCCATATTTTTTTTGTATGATTGTATTGTAAGGTATTCTTATGATAGAAGACAAGTCCTCAATTTATGTTCTTAACAACTGCACATTGTTGTATAGATTTTTGTCTACTAGAGCCTTGAAAATCGTTCCTATCTTCAACAGAAAGGTTTCCTCGATTTCAATTCCCAACACTAGCTTTGTGGTCCTCCTTTAGTGCTTAAATTACTTGGGATGTGCGCCTCCTTCTTTCCTTGGGATTCATGCCTCTCCATTTTGCTGATACTCTTTCCTCTAGCTTGACTCTCTAGGAATGTGTGTCTCTTCAACTTCATCTCTCACTCTCATCAAAAGGTGCTCCCCATCTCTCTTCTAGTGTTCCTTTTATTACTCATTAATGAGTAACTCCTCTAATGCCTGCTCTCCCTTAAGTTACTCTTCACCTTCCCTTGATATCAATGGTCATGAATTAATCATCTGTTGAGTTCACTTAAATCACTTAAGTGACCCACTTTTCATAAAGTCACTTTTACCCATTAAATATTAAAAGGCTCAACTTGACTTTTTAAAATCACTTTATAAAGTCACTTTATGAAATCACTTCATAAAGTCACTAGAGAGAGTTATTTGCTTGAACTCCTTCATAGGCGCAATAGATGCAGAAGTACCACTGAGCTACCAAAATCTAACACTCCCTCTTAATGATGGAGGTACTTTTAGTACCTCCACCAGAATATGTCTCCAATCTCATCATGTCCTTTAGTGTTGTAGTTGCTCCCATTGCACTGGAATCCTCTGCTCCCTCTGAACTCAAAACATATCCAACTACCTTTGTTGATATCTACTGTGAATACCTATCCATCCAGTGTCCTCTCTATGAATCCTCACTACTTTCTGACTTAGGCTTCAACCACCCACTGGATCCAACTACAAGATGACCAAGCACTTTGTACAATCTCTCTGATTGGACACCAAGCAACACCCTTGTGTCAGATGAGACTCCCTTTGGATATAGATATGTCAGTCCTTGAGAGAACAAAATCCCACATCCATCTATCTAAAAATATCACACCGAGAGAAAGTTCACTGGTGGTCCAGGAACATATAAAACCTATTCCAACTCTAGATACCTTCCTGACTCCAGTTGGAATTTAACACTTCCAAATCCCTCCACAACTAGAACATGTATTTTGGTAAACCCACACCCCACATAGCTACATGAGTCAATCTTGTAAAACTGAGGAATATAGAAATCATCCTCGTCATGTGTTGAGAGGCCCCACTGTCCAAGAACCATGCAAGAGAACATGTACGCCCTAGGCACCCAATGCCTGCAAGACAAGCCATTAAGGAAAACTCGTTCTCAAAAAAATTTGTGAACTCAACAAACTCAGTTGATGTTGACACCTATGGATCCTGCTTCTTGTTTGGACATTGGACTACATAATGTCCCAAATCATGACATGCATAACATCTCACCTTACTCGTGTCCTTCTTCCTTCCATGAGAAGACTTCTCCCCTTCCATAGCCTTCTTGTCCTTCTTCTTCGCAAAGAGGGCAACATTCTCCTCATTCTCTTCACCCTTTGACTATATTCTACAAAGATCCTCCTCACAAGTCTCTACCTGTATGAATTCACCCCACAATATATCCCAATTGGGAATGTGCTCCCTGGAGACAACACCTTTAACAAAGGTGTTCCACTTCTCTGAAAAAACATTCGGAGCTATCCTAACCATTTCACCATCTATTATAACCTCTTCAACTTCACCAAGCTCATCATGAACTTGAGTGATTATGGTGATATATGAGGAAACATTTTTAGCCTCGGTCATCTTCATGTTTCTCAACTTCTCTCTCAATACCATTTTTTGATTCTCATTCAAACTTTGGTATAACTTGGTCAAAGATGCCCACATTTCATAGCCATTCTTCTTTCCTAAAATGTGAGGAATGAGGTGATCTTTGACTACATCCAAGATTAATCTCTTGTCCTTAACATTCTTCTCGGTATAAGAATCCAACTAAGTAGGATCTGTAGGAATGACAACAGGTTTAGTGGCGGTATGGTTCACAATACCGCACAACTCCTATTCTTCCAATAATAATGCAATCCTCTCCTTCCACAGACTAAAGTTCGTTGGCCCATCCAATCTATATTCGAACCTCAAGCTAGAAGCCATGACCTTCTCAACTAAAACTCAACTCTTCCCCTTCCTTCTTCCAAGCAAAACCCCTCTACACTCAATTCAAATCAAGTGTCAAATCTCTTGTCTACTAAACCTCATAGCTCCATCTCTGATACCATGTTAAAAATATGATTTCAAACACTTAGCCATTAATAGATTTCAACCTCCTATAGTTATTCACCAATAAAGAAAGGATACCACATGCATATAATGGAACTATGAGCATAAATACAAGTAACTAAGAAATATGAAAATATAGTAGCGGAAATTTAAATGAACAACAACCACATTCACACATTGAAATCAAGAAACTTATGGGAAATGCCCCTGGAAAAATCTACATGGGGAAAACTAGTCTAGGAGATATTTTTTCTTATTGAGCTAGGACGAAATTTCTGAGTTTACAACATCGTTATTATCAACATTAAATGTACAACAATAGCTAGTAAACAATACTATCGTACCTCCTCAAAATTTTATGTGCCAAAGACCCTTAGAAAATTAACCAAATTTCAGCATTGAAATAAGTGCCCATATTTCTGTTGTACAACTATATTGTATGGATTTCTTATGATAGTATAAAATTCCTCTATTTTTATTCTTAACAACCACACCTTGTTGTATGGATTTCTATCTACTAGAACCTTGAAAATCATGCCTATCTTCAACAGAAAGGTTGCCTCAATTTCAGTACCCAACACTAATTGTGCATCTTTCCTTTAATTCTGAAATTACTTGGGATGCATGCCTTCTTCCCTCTTGGGATATCCCCTCCTTGGGATTATTTCCTCTCCCTTTTGTTTCCACTCTTTCCTCTAGCTCGACTCTCTAGGAATTTGTGTCTCTTCAAGTTCCTCTCTCACTCTCGTCAAAAGGTGTTCCCCATGTCTCCTCTAGTGTTCCTTTTATTACTCATTAATGAGTAACTCCTTTAACCCTTGGTCTCTCTTGAGAGACTCTTCACCTTCCCTTGAGATCAACGGTCATGAATTAATCATCTGTTTAGTTCACTTAAATCACTTAAGTGACCCACTTTTCATAAAGTCACTTTTACCCATTAAATATTAAAAGGCTCAACTTGACTTTATAAAATCACTTTATAAAGTCACTTTATGAAATCACTTCATAAAGTCACTAGAGAGAGTTATTTGTTTAGATTCTTGCCTAGGTGCAATAGATGCAGAAGTACCACCAAGCTACCAAAATATAACATCGAATATGGTGTTTAATATTCTCATTTTCCATATTACAACATTGATACATAGGTTCATTTAGCATAGTCAATGCATCTTGTGTCAAATCTATTGTATGCTTTACCTGATAATGTAGATGTACTACAATGTGTGAGGTGAACATGACTCAATATTCTTCCACACACTGATCTAATTGTCTCTATTGCATAGAGGGGAGTTTCTGAGAGTCCTTGGTGGTTGAAGTGATCTTATTTAATTCTTCTAGCTAGACCATAAAGATGAAAAACATATGAATTTGAGATATTATCTTACTACATTTCCTAGTAGTGATCAAATATATAGTGGTAGTCAAGGTTACATCTTATATCCTATAGAATTGATCTCCCAAGGAGATAATGACACTACAAAACCTCAACTAATAGATAACATGACACTTCAACATTAAGGGTTGTCTAAGAAAATCATATCAAACTTCAAGTGGCGCTAAGTCATATTGTACCTCATCTTTTTTAAGTGATCGATGTCTTATGATAGGTCATATTATTGATTGATGAGAATGTCCCATCCCTAGATCAACCAATAAATAGTGTGGGGATGAGGATGAGGCATCATTGGAAACTTCATCTTCTTGACAAATTATATTGAGCTTAATTTCTTTTGGTTATTGTTGTCAACAATGAAATGTAAAGGTTTCCCCTTCACCCATATCCTTGAATGGAAGAGGTGCTTCCCTTTTTAAAGATCCTTTTGTTCCTTTGACTAGATTTGTATGGTTGTAAGGGTAATGCTTGGTTTTGCATTGACTCTTTGTTTTACCATATTCATGATCTTTGGTGGTGTCGAAGCTAGTAAAAACTCAAAGGGTTGCATTTTGGCCAAGATTTCTTGTTTGGAATGACACTCGTGATCATTGTGCCTTTTTGTCTTATGGGAGTTGCACCATTTACAATGTACTTCAATTTCATGTTCGTCTTTTTGGATGGACTTGAGTAATTTTTCCAAGGTTTGGTATTTGCTCCCAATGACTAGATTTCCAATAACTCCATTTCATATTAGATGTAGGCTACTATGGTATTTGAGAACCCTGTGTTGTTTAGTATCCTCTGTACCCTACTTTGTAGACATTGTATGAAAGATGTTAGTGTAGTCCTACATAGACTGGTTCTTACTATGGTGTAAGGTCACCCATCTAGTGTATTGGTCATCATAGTTCCCTACTAAGTAATACTCTTCCTTGAGAGAATCAACAAAATCCACCCAAGTAGGCTCCATCTCATACACTTATGAATCATTTTCCATTTGTGCATAATAGGAATCTCATTAGTGTTTGACAAGGGGAAGGGATTTTAGGACTAAGAAAGGAACATTTTCATTATAGACAAAGTTATTAAGAAAAATCCTATTGATCTATCCATTTCTCCAAAGCTTTCAACATGTATTTTACCTTCAAACATAGGGATATCAAAGTTAACTTGTATCTTGTCAAAAGACTTTGTTTCAACAAAAGGTCTACTTGTTAAATGAGTGTTCATTTCAATTAAGATTGATTGAAGGATCTGAGTGGACTAGTCCATAATTTTGTTCCTTTTTCACTTCAATGCTTCTTGAGGTAACATCTTGATAGTATCTCTTTCTTCATCATCTTTTTTTGTCCTTCATCATGTGAGGTTGTTTATAATAGTAAATAAGGTAGTCTAAAGGACCAACTTCATGTATCCAAGCATCATAGTGGTATGCATTATGGAACACACTACTCTCATACTATTTATCTACATTCGATTGGGAGTGAAATGAAGCCACATGCAATATTGCAAAGGAGAACACAACATACAATGAAAACCAAATTCTCTTAAAAAATAAAGGATGCAAAATATAAATAATACAATGGATATAATTGTGGTAGTTATCTCTAAGAAGAGATATTTTTGCTTCACTCTTTTGAAAAAATCCCATGACAATAGATCAAACCTTTCTTTTATTATAATGAAGGCATAAATCCTAAATACAAGAACCCTAACCTTAAACCTAGAAGTGGTAGGTGCCAAGAATTACCAGGTTTAGTTGTTGGTATAAGCTATCACTAACATGTATAAATTCACTACCACCTTGATTGGCCCATAACTTTCACATACAAATTCCATTTGGGGAAAAAAAATCATCGTTGAAATTCCTTGACCTATAGAATGTAATGAACCCCTAAGATACATTCTTTGGGGGAAAACAACTCATTGTTGAAGTTCCTTGACTTATGGAATGTAATGAACCCCCTAGGATACATACTTTGGGTTATAGACCCCCAAAAAACACTAAGAAGTGATTGTTATGACCTTTGGAAGTTGAGGACCATAAATTACCAAATTTAAGATCTACCAAAGGATAATGAACACCAATTGGATCTCAATGACTACATTATATTTTGATTTACAATTTTGACATTAATAGCTATAATTCTTATAAGTCTCACCATGATGGCACTATCAAATTTTGGATTCTTATACGTTTCTATTTATGTTAAGTGTCACTGTGACATTTTTTGGATTGAATGTGATGGTTAGATTAATTCTAAGTTATATTTTTATGTAGTCCCCGAGGTTTAGGACAATCGGTGACAGAGTGTGTTGTTAAGGCACTTCGTGATGTTAAAGTCATCGGTTTGAAACTTACGGGGACAAAAAATTAAGCCATGTTAAGGGTTGGTGTGGCTCAAGCTGGGTGCGATCCTCGGGTGATTTTGACAACTTAGATTCCCTCGAGTCGCGGTTTCTTAGCCATAGGCTAGTCCCGCAGGTCACAGACAAACTAACAAACAAAAAAAAAGTTAGATTTTAATGCTTTTAATTCCTTCAATGGTATTTCTAGACTTCTAATGCAATTTATCCTTTTTTTTAACAAAGAAAGGAAAAACGTATAATACTTGAGGATTTATCCTTTTTTTTCCCAAAGCAAGAAAAACCTTATAATACTCGGGGCTACCAACCTAGCCTATATTGACACAATTTTAAGACCCCAACGTGCAGCTGCATCATTGTGTGTAAACATAACCTAGCCACCTAAAATATCCCTTTGGTGATTAGTAAGGGGACATACTTCTACTCCTCTACAATACCTTTAGGTATTATGGGATTCAACCCAAAAGTATGATCGGAGGGATTCGAACCCAAGTTCCTGATCAAATTTGAGACAAGATTTCTTTTATTTCCCATCTTATTAGCCTTATGGGAGGGATGAAACCCAACCCTATCATCGATAATAAAGTCCACTAGGCTTTCGGATCTTTTGGTCCATTCTGGCTTCTCGTCTTCTCGGAAAGTATGATCGGAGGGATTCGAACCCTCCTGATCTATTTTGAGGCATAATGCTTATTTGGTACAAAGGGATTTGAACCCCAGTTCCAGAGCTTTAAATAGGCATATGGAAGTCCAACATACCGCTATAACTTATTTCTCATTTTTCTAAAAAAGACCCTCAATTTATCACATCGCCGCCTAGAGATAAACATTTAGATACTCCATATCTACAAAATATTGGAGAATCACTAGTGGGTGAAGGACGAATGCTCGACCAAAGAGAGAGGAAATGTGACATTTCACTAGAGAAAAAGACCTGAAAAACATGGTACATGGTCGTAGACATCAAGTCATTATATATATATAAAGGGACATACTTCTACTCCTTTAGAATACCTTTAGGTATTGGGTTGTTAACCTATTTCCTTACATTTAAGGAAGACATCTCTTAATTAATAAAAAACAATTTAAGATCATCTTCAAAACCAATTATATAAACCAACCCATTATTATTATTTTTAATTATTTATATATTATGAAATATTAATAATAAAAAAAATATTTTCTACAAAACAATATTAATTTTAGTTAATATCCATTATAACTATTTATCATTTATCACATAAAAACACATTCTTAAGATCATTCTTATTTTGGATTAACATCCCCTTATTGCCAAGCTACTGATGGAAGAGTGATATCAGCAAACATTAACATCTACTAAATTAAACCAATTTTTTAATTAAAAAGAAATTAATAAATCATAATAAATTGATTAATTGTGGATTCGGAACATCTTTAACTATTATATAGTGTTAATTTATATAATAAAATTATAAAAACAAACTTTTATTTGTATTTTGTATTGTAATTTTAAATTATAACTAAAAATATATTGATATTTATTTACTACAGTTATATATATATATATATATATTAAAATGGTTGCATAAAGAGTAGCTACGTTCACTACAAGGAAGATGTTACATTAAAAAAAAAATTACATTCAACTGGATTAAAAATAAATAATAAAAATAAAGACAATTTAATTAAAAAAAAAAGGGCAGATTTAAGAGGGGTTTAGTGCTTAATAAGTTTTCTATGGACAAGATTAAATATCTCTGGAATATTCTTAGTAGTCACACAAAATAAATGGTTGTGATTTCAATCATTGACTTCCTAGCTATTATAAAGACATCCGTTTATGTGTTTACTTTTTTACATTTACCTAATCATATTTAAAAATTACTTTGATAGCTCACTGATTGCCACCTAAGAGATTAACATAAATTAAAATATTAACACCAGATAAATGAGGCCCAACCGTTTATTTGTTAATCAATAATAAAATTTAATATATTCTTTTAAAGATTATTTTCATCTTATCAACCTTTCTGAGTTGATCAACCACAATTATGTGGCTATGCTAGTATACACATATATAATTCTTTTGTTTAAAATTTACTATATGATTGAAGAATGCAACACAACACAAATATAATTGCATACCTGTTAATTGATGTTTCTTCGTCACATTATATTATTAGTCTAGAGATTTTTATTTCCATTTTTTAATTTAATTTTATGATATGAAAAAACTGTGATATTTTTGAAATAAATTTTATTAAATTAATTATTTAAATTAAAACTATTTTATTAATGATTATTTTTTAAATGAAAATATGTCGATGTAATGTGTTTTATGGTTATCACATTACAAAAATATCATATTTTTCAAAAATTTAAAAAAATACCATACTTAAAAAAAAAAATTAAAAAAATATCAAATAAAAAATTACCACTCACTTTTTCATTCATATTAAAGAATACCATACTCTCACTTTTTAGAAAACAACAAAAAATATCTTATTTACTTTTTCATTCATTGCATTGTGTAATAAAATTTAATATTTTTTAAACAATATTATATTTTATTATGAGGGAAGTATAAGTTTAATAATGAAGATGATTATTAAGTTCACTAAGATCGAATTGGTCTATTGAATCTTAAGAGGGTAAGTGATTACTTGTGATTCTTTAGAATTTTGTTTCTGTACTCAAAAAACATTAAGAGAAGCTTTCCAAGATCACCATACTTTTGTTGAATTAAGATGTTAGGAAGGTTGGTAGTGTGATAAGTATTTTGAAAATGAGATCTAATATGAGTATAGGCTCGACAATCTAAGAGAAAGTGCTTTTCATCTTTACCTTCTTAGTGTCACAAAGGTGACACACTCTTTCATCCCATGGCATTTTAGGAATTGCCCAACGCCAGTTTCACTATGGCTCTTGTGAGAATTTGTTCTTATCTTAGCAATGTTTTTTTTTTATTTACACTTGGCAAAACAGATAGATAATTTTGATCTTCTAGATTAGGGTTGATTACATCTTTATAATAGGTCTTAATTTTCTTTTTTCCTCTAACACTTTTTTTTTTGTAAGTGAGTGTGAGTTCATGTATTATTGAAAGAGATTATGATACAAAGAGAGGGGGATTCCCTTGATCTGCCAAAACGGAAACTAGATCAGGGACTCTGGAGTTGCGCTTTCTAAGATAGCAGTGGGGTAAGGCTGGGCCGCCACCTAACTCTTTATCACACCACATTTTCTCTTTAAATTTTGATTTGACGTTTTTTTTAATAGTATCTTTTTTCTACAAAATGGTTTATTCCAGGATTCCCAAATAGTTTAGCCAAGATCCGACATCTTTATGCCATCCTCGCTTGAGTCAATGGTGGTTATGACTTGATTTTGAAGAAATTTTAGGTAGCCTCATGTCTTCCATGTTGTTTAACTTGTTCTTATACATTAGGTATCTAGTCATAGCCATGCTCTCAATGGGGGAGAGGCTTGTTTCTAAGAGGAGGATGGGATAGGGCATATTTCCTTTAATTTTGAGAGTATAGGTTATAAAATTCTTTTGTATTTTCTCTATCTTTCTCTAGGATTAACGAGAGATACTACAACCCCAGACTTCACATCCATAAAGAATAACAGCTGTAACAAGTCTCAAAGAGGAGTTTCTTCTTATCCCAACTCCAAAGATCAGTTAATTTACAATTGTTTTCAAGCCCATAATAAGCTTTCCATCCTCCAATAATCATTTTCTCAATGCTATAATTCCAATTGAGCTTGTGGTGAATATCAATTCCAAGATATTTGTATGAAGTCACTTCCTCCAAGTTGTTGTTGTCATATACAAAGGTATCATAAGAGATCTTATTGGATTTAATAATCATGACCTTAGTCTTATCAATATTAACAGTCATATCCATATTGGAGCAAAAATCATGAAGGATTTTTAGTTAGTTTTCAAGATCATAGGACTCCTTACCCTAAGAATGATATCATCTACATAAAGAAAAAGATTGATGACTATACTGGACACAACCTTTTTTTTCTAAACATTTATCTAACTTGTGAATATACTTTATTCTATAAACAAAACAAACAAATCTCATAAATTTAATATAGGAGTGAAAAATCATAATTATTATTATTATAATAATAATTATGATTAAACAAAACTTGAAAATAAATAAAAAACAACACCAAAACCCTAAATTAATTCAACTATGAAATGACATTTGTGTCCCAGAACGCGGTTGTCATTTTGAAAGAGTGGAATTAATGGAGAAATGTGCAATTCACTGGAACCGACGTGCCCCCATTCTTTTGCGTAGACTTACTCTCGTTCTTGCCAGTGCGCGATAACGGATATTGTTGACAGTGTTAATGGAGGTGCATTCTCCTCCATACGCTGCAGAGGTTGCGTGCTATTTGATTACTAAAATCAAAGGTATCAGAATTCATCTTCTCTAGAAAACATGTTAAGAAATAAATTTGCAGAGACCAATCTTTGAGACTTTTTGTAAGATGTCAAATTGATCATGAAATACCTGGGCAACAATATCTAGCAGCGATTTAGTAAAATTCTTCCAAGGTTTGTGCATCACATAGTTTAGATTGTGCAACAAGGAATAAGGTTCAGGGAATGGGGAAGAGGTCAAAGAGCATGTAAAAACCAATGGCCCACCAGTTATTAAAGAAGAGCATGCCAAAATCAATAGTTCACCAGTTATTAAGACTAAGGCAAAAAAAAATAGGGTTGATGAATTGCAGGAAATGTTCACTGACCTGCAGCAGGCCAAGAAAGAGAACCAAGTCAACAACGTTGTAGATTTGGAGGAGCAGGCTCATTAATTGATGTGGGAATGGAAAGCCAAGCTACATGAAGCATCACAGGCTACATCTTTGCTGGTCACTTTCTAACCTCTTCTACAAATTCTATTTTTTCTTATTTGTTTTTATGGATAAGAACAACAAAAGGGTCAACGTATTATAGAATAATTCCTTGAATTATTTTGGTATCCTATTTAAGTTAAAGTTTTTAAGCTTTCCAAGTTCATGGATTTCAGATGAAGGTACTGTTGTGTTTTCCTTATATTACTTGTTTGTTTTGTTAACCTCTTTAATCTCCATTGAACTTATAAGATGATGTCCATTATTTGCAAAGGAGAACGGGAATCATACATGTCAAGATATCAATTGATTTGGTTGTTTGGACTCTTGAGATATCAAACTTGATAAGTTCTTTTGCATTCTTATGGTTTGAGATTGATTAGAAAAGGACACTGCAAATATTTTGATATTATTATTGTGAGTTTGTTATGCATGCAATGATGCAACAAACCTATGTTAATCAAATTTGTCTTCTAAGATGTGTTGTTTGTTGCAACTTCGCGATGAAAAAGATGATGCTACCAGTGTTTCTGTAGAACCATGTTATTTGTCGCAACTTTACGAAGAGAAAGATGATGCTAATAGTGTTACTGTAGAATCATGTAAACTTGAGCTCTAACTTAATGAAATTATTCTTAGAAATAATGGAGATTAGTTACGGTGATTAGTTTCCAACTGTTTAGAGATTAGAGAGGTATGTCATCATATATATAATTCTCACCAGGGATGATTTTAAGGATGGAAATTTATTTTAAAATGTAAAAACCTTGGTGAATCTTATTGATCCTTTATGCCAACTATAAATGTTTGATGATATTTTTATAAAAATGTTCAAATTTCTAAGGATTTTACATAGTTTGTATAAAATTTTGGCGATTTTTAAGGTAAAATAATTTTATCCTATAGAATTTGGCCGAATCATTTAGAATAGCAAATCTTTTTTTGACAAAATCCATGAAAAATTAACCTATAAACAAAAATTAGCCCCTAAAATCATCCCTGATTCTCACTGATTAATTGAACGAAGCCTAGCTTTGCTTCTCGACCTCCAGGTACTGTCTCACCCAATGAGTCGGTTTTCATCCTCTCTATTCTGATCTATTCTTAAGTTGGTATCAGACTGTTGACCGGATCGTTGCTCGCCGTTTGGAAATCGTTGTTGGTGCGCCGAGAAGGAGAGAGGCGGATCGTTGGGTCGTGTTCTGTGAAAGTCGTTGTCTATACACTGGAGAGGTGGATCTCGGACGGATTCGGACATAGCGTTTCGTTGTTGCTGATGCTGGGAGATCGCTACTGAGGAGGATATTTTATTGGGGTTTCCATCTCCTATCGTTATCATTCCCTTCTCCAGCGATCAGAACACGAGTTGCTCGCTCAGAGCGCAACCTGCGTGACGTGGAGAAGAGGTGTTGCTTCTTTGAAGGAGAGATCGCTCGCTGCTGAAGGAGCGTCCCTGCTGGTGTCAAACTCAAAAGTTGTTGAGTGGTCTGTTAATAAAATCGCTGAGCAGGTGAGTGAGATCCCGAGCAGAGGATCATTGTGTGGTGTTGCATATTTGCGCTGAGCTGAGGATCGTTGTGTGGTGTTTTTGGGAGGTGAGAAGAGGAGAACTCGATTCACTTATCTACTTTGTATGATGTCCACGCACTCTTCTCCTACTTCCAGCGATCACATTGGCGGGCTATCGTTGTTCGCACCCTTCTCCTGCTTCCAGCCATCAGAACGTGACCTGCGTAGAGTTGAGCATCTGCTGACCACTAAGATTGACATTGCACTGTAAAATCTGTTGCTATTTGATTGGCTATACTTGATGGAGGCTAGACATTAATCTGGGGGCAGTACACTTGTTTTGAGGCCCAAAAGCAACGTATCTATTGTGTAATGCTCCAAGCGTTTTTACCTATATATTTCATTCGATTTACTATATAGTTCGATTACTATTGAGCCCGTTTGATTTTATCTCATGGAGAGGCGATTGGTTGTCTAGATTGTTATATATATTTTGAAGTTGTTGAGTAGCAGGATTTAATTGACAGCGCCAGAGTTCTTCAAACGTCTCTTGGTATTGTATCTTGTTACGAGTTTGCAAGGATGGCGAATCCGCTGGCCGAAACCTACCTTAATGAATCAAACAAGTTAGATGGCTCGAATTTTATCAATTGGAAATTCAAAATGCAGATTTTGATGGACGGTTATGGTGTATGGACGATCGCTAAAGGAGATGAAGGGTGACCTGATGCCAGCGACAACAATCTCGAGATGGTGACTTCTCTTTTTGTGAAGATTCTTTTCGATGTATCCATGGTAAGGTAAACCTCCTCCTTTAACTCACCATTCAGAAGAACAGACTTTACATCTAATTGGTGAAGCTTCCAATGATATTTTGTACCTAGTGCAATTAACATTTTTATAGTGTTTAATTTAGCTACTAGTGCAAACCATTCAGAAAAACAGATTTTACGTCTAATTGGTGAAGCTTCAAATGGTATTTTGTAGCTAGTGCAATTAACATTCTTAGAGTGTTTAATTTAACTAATGGTGCAAATGTATGTTTCTACATAATCAATGGCCTCTTTTTGTGAATACCTTTTTTCCACCAATCTGGCGTTATATTTATCTATGTTTATCTATACTACCATCTGCTTTGAATTTAGGTTTGTATATCCATTTACATCATATGAGATTTTTATTTTTAGGCAATTCAGTGAATTCCCGAGTTTTGTTTTTCATTATAGAGTCGTATTCTTCCTCCATTGCTTTCTCCACTCTTCATGTTCATTAGCTTTATTAAAACTCATGGGTTCTATGACATTTGAAATATTACTCATCAGGGCATAATCTTTATACTTTTCAGGTGGACAACCTGTCGTGAAGATCTTCTCAATTTGCCGGTGACTTCTTCTCCATTTTCTGAAGACTCTTCTTCACTATTGGATGTATCCATGTCACTCGGTGCCTTTTCCTGTTGATACTTCTCTTCTTTTACCTCTTCATCTTCAAGAAGTACATGACATTGTTAATGACTGTTCTCTTCATTGTTTCCTTATGCCCGTTCATGGAAAATTACATCTCTACTTGCAAATACTTTATGAGTAGATAGATCAAACAGTTTATATGCTTTAAATTTTGAACAATACCCTATAAAAATACTTTACACACTAAATGTTCCTAACCACTTTTCACAAACCTGAGTGAGGTAAACCACCTCCTTTAACTCTAAGGTAAACCTCCTCCTTTAACTCACCATTAAGAAAAACATACTTTACATCTAATTGGTGAAGCTTCCAATGGTATTTTGTAGCTAGTGCAATTAATATTCTTATAGTGTTTAATTTAGCTATTGGTGCAAATGTTTTTGCATAATCAATACCCTTTTTCTGTGCATATCCTTTTTCCACCAATCTGACTTTATATTTATCTATACTACCATCTACTTTGAATTTAGGTTTGTATATCCATTTACATCATATGGGATTTTTATCTTTACGCAATTCAGTCAATTCCCAAGTTTTGTTTTTCATTATAGAGACATATTCTTCCTCCATTGCTTTTCTCCACTCTTTATGTTCATTAGCTTCATTAAAACTCATGGGTTCTATGACATTTGAAATATTACTCATCAGGGCATAATATGTATACTTTTCAAGTACGAACTGTCGTCAAGATCTTTTCAACTGGCTGGTGACTTCTTCTCTATTTTGTAAAGATTCTTCTTCACTGCTGGATGTATCCATGTCACTGGGTGCATTTTCCTGTTGTTTCTTCTCTTCTTTGACCTCCTCATCTTCAAGAAGTGCATGCCATCCTCCATGACTATTATCTTCATTGTTCCCTTCTACCTATTCATGGAAAATTACATCTCTACTTGTAAACACTTTGTGAGTAGATGGATCAAACAGTTTATATGTTTTAAATTCTCAACAGTACCCTATAAAAATACATTTTATAGCTTTAGCATCAAGCTTCTTCCTGTTCTCCTTTGGAATATGTGCAAAATCTTTACACCCAAATATCCTCAAATTATTAATTGTTGGTTTAGAATCATACAAGGCTTCAAAAGGAGTTTTATGAAAGACACCTTGTTGGACTTCTATTCTTAAGCGAGAGAACAAAGCCAAGGTATTGTTGAGAATGTATGTTAAAGATAGCATAATTCCACACATTAGAGATGCCAAGACTTCTAGTGAAACCTAGAAAGTACTTAAAGATATGTATCAGACTAATAATACAAATCTCATTATTTTCCTAAAGAGTAAATTTCTAAGTGTTAAAATTGATATAAATGAGACTGTTAGTACTTTTCTTGGGCAAATTAAAGACATGAAAGATAAATTGAGAGATAGTGTCAAACATTGATCTTGTCACAATTTCCTTAAATGGAATGCTAGAGGACTATTAAATGTTTATGACAGGCCTTGCAGCGAGAGAGAAAGCTCTTACTTTTTAGGAACTGGCATGTATATTGTTGCAAGAGGAAGAGAGGCGCGCGAATTTGAAGTCTCAGAATTCAGACTTAGCACTATGGACAAAGAAGAGATTGCCTAATAGAACACCAGGAGAAGGAGGCATAGGAGGAAGTTCATTTTAGAGGAAGTCATTTCCAAAGTCAAATCAAGGTATGCCATCGAATATAAATGAACCTAAGTTCTTCTATTGTGGTAGGACTGGGCATCTTGCCAAAGAATGTTATAAGAAGAAAAATGATGAGGCTAGGCATAAAAATAGAAAACATTCATGACATTTTGCAGAAGAAAACTTGAATATTGATTCAAAATATCTCAAATTGTTTGTGTCTAATGCTGCACTGTCTGTTGAAACTGATGATGTCGATGCATGGTTTGTTGATTCTGGAGCCTCAATTCACATGCCATGTAACAAGAATTGGTATATAAACTTTAAAGAAACACATAATGGTGCCCATATTTATCTTGGAGATGATCGTTCTTATCAGATCAAGAGATATGGATATATTCCAGTAACACTTCTGAATGGTACTGTTAGACACATTCACAATGTTGTGTATGTCCCTCGGATAAAGAAAAAATTGATTTATGTGTCCACAATTACAGATCAAAATTTGAAGGTTGAATTCTTCAAGACACATTGTATAGCGAAGGACTTGCAAGATCATTACAGAAATGTTGCCTCAAGAGTCAGAGTTGGAGGTATGTATAAACTTTATGTCACCAACAAGAATCATCAAACATTGACTTCTGCAACTATGCCTACAGAAAATCTTTGGCACCAAAGGTATGGTCACATTAATTATCATGATTTGTTGTTATTACAAAAACAAAGTATGGTTTAAGGACTCCCTATGTTGAAGAATGAGTATGTTGCTTGTGAAGGTTGTGCATTAGGAAATATGCATAGAGATGAATTCCCCTCTAATCCTGAGAGGAGAAAAATATATCTATTAGAACTTGTGCACATTGATGTTTGTGGACCAATCCAGACAAGGTCGCTAGGAGGTGCTTATTATTTCTTATTGTTTATTGATGATTGCACAAGGTACACATGGGGGGTGTATTTCCTTAGGAAAAAGAGTGATGTTTTTTAATACTTCAAGGAATTTTAAAACATGGTGGAGAAGAAAACAAGAAAAACCATCAAAATCGTCAGCTCGGATCAAGGGGGAGAGTACAAATTGGGGAATCTCATCAAGTATTGCAAATATCATGGAATAGTACAACAATTTACAGTGCCCCACACTCCACAACATAACGAAGTTGCAGAAAGGAAAAACAAAACTTTGGTGGAGTGTGCACGAAGTATGATGAAAGGTAAGAATTTCTCAAATGATTTTTTGGTTGAGGCCATTAGAATTGTTGTTTATTTAAAGAATAGAAGTCCAAAAAGGTGTCTTGATCATAAAACTCATTTTGAAGCCTTATGATTCTAAACCAACAGTTAATAATTTGAGGATATTTGGGTGTAAGGATTTTTCACATATTCCAAAGGAGAATAGGAAGAAGCTTGATGCTAAAGCTATCAAATGTATTTTTATAGGGTATTGTTCAGAATTTAAAGCATATAAACTGTTTGATCCATCTACTCACAAAGTGTTTGCAAGTAGAGATGTAATTTTACATGAACAAGAAGAAGGAAACAATGAAGACGAAGGTCATGGAGGATGGCATGTACTTCTTGAAGATGAGGACGTTAGAGAAGAGAAGCAACAACAGGAAAAGGCACCTAGTGACATGGATACATCCAGCAGTGAAGAAGAATCTTCACAAAACGGAGAAGAAGTCACCAACCAATTGAGAAGATATTCACGACAGATTTGTCCACCTAAAAAGTACAAAGATTATGTCCTGATGAGTAATATTTAAAATTTCATAGAACTCATGAGTTTTAATGAAGCTAATGAACATGAAGAGTGGAGAAAAGCAATGGAGGAAGAATATGACTCTATAATGAAAAACAAAACTTGGGAATTGACTGAATTGCCTAAAGATAAAAATCCCATAGGATGTAAATGGATATACAAATCTAAATTCAAAGAAGATGGTAGGATAGATAAATATAAATCCAGATTGGTGGAAAAATGGGTATTCACAAAAAGAGGGCATTGATTATGCATAAACATTTGCACCAGTAGCTAAATTAAACACTATAAGAATGTTAATTGCACTAGCTACAAAATATCATTGGAAGCTTCACCAATTAGATGTAAAATCTTCTTTTCTTAATGGTGATTTAAAGGAGGAGGTTTACCTTACTCAACCAGAGGGGTTTGTGAAAAGTTGTTAGGAACATTTCGTGTGTAAATTAAAGAAAGCATTGTATCGATTGAAACATGCACCTAGGTCATGGTATGAGAATATAGATTCCTTCTTTCTCCAGCAGGGTTTTATGAGGAGCAAAAGTGATCCAAATTTGTATTCCAAGTTTGATGAAAAGGGGCATGTTGTATTGATTTCGTTATATGTTGATGATTTAATTATTACAGGAAATTCAGAAAAATTGATTAGTGGAATTAAGAAGCACATGTCACGGGTATTTGAAATGAAATATCTTGGTGAGTTACATTATTGCCTCGGTCTTGAAGTTTGGAGAAATGTTGGTCAAACCTTTGTGTCTCAAGGTAAATATGTTCGAGAAGTACTTAAGAAGTTTAAAATGGATCACTGTAAAGTTTATTACGTTCTAATGCAGCAGAACACAAAACATTACAGTGATGATGGTTCGAAGGAGGTAAATGATACAGTGTATAGACAGATGGTGGGAAGCTTGAACTATCTCACTACAACCAGACCTGGCATAGCATACTTTGTTAGTGTGTTAAGTCAGTTTATGGATAAACGTATAGAAAGCCATTGGAATGCAATGAAATGGGTACTCATGTATCTCAAAGGCACAATTGATTATAGTATTAAATATACTTTTTCATTCGATGTTGAGCTGACAGGTTACTCAGATTCAGACTAGGCTGGCAATCTAGATGATCGGAGATCTACTACAGGTTATGATTTTGGCATTAGATCCGATATTGTTTCATGGAGCAGTAAGAAGCAAACTATTGTATCTTTTTCATCCACTGAGGAAGAATATAAAGCGTTGTGTGCAACAACTTGTGAGGTTGTTTGGTTGAGAAGACTACTTCAATATGTTGGAGAAGAACAAAGGAAAGATATGATAATCAAATGTGATAACCAAAGATCAATCAAGTTGGCAAATAATACAATTTATCATTCAGAACAAAGCATGTTGATACTCAGTTCCATTTCATTTGAGAAAAGATGCAGTCTAATGACATTACTTTAATGTATTGTAATACTAGTGAAAATGTTGTTGATATTTTCACTAAGCCTCTTGGGAAGATAAAATTTGAATTGTTTAGAGAGATGTTAGGTGTGGATGTCAATCATTTCTCCATTAAAGGGGAGACATAGAAATAATGGAGATTGGTTGCGTTGATTAGTTTCCAACCATTTCAATCCGTTTTTAAACCATATGTCATCATATATATATATGTTGTAATTATCATTGATTAATTGAACGAAACGTGGCTTTGCTTCCCTGGCCTCTAGGTATTGTCTTACCTAAGGAGTCGGTTTTCATCCTCTCTATTATTAAGTTTCTTGAAGCTACTAATACTACTAGTTTTTAAGAAGTAGATTCCTATAGATGAAATAAGAAAGGTGTTTTCAAAGGATTCTTCATAATCTTAATGTATGGTTGTTGGCAATAATTTGAGATCCTTCTGTCTAATTTTACATTTTGATTGTCTTTGGAATTCTTTGTGGATCACGTAAATACACAAATGCAAACCATTGATGGGAATAATAGGTCTGCAGATATTCTTGGAGAATTATTATTGCTTGGAAGCAGTGGGCCTAAATGGATCAGGGTTTTAATCATAACCTGTGGCTCTCATTTGACCCTAAGGTTAAGGAAAAAATTGGTGTCCATGTCTAGGTTTTTCTCTTCCACTTGCGATTTTCTTAGGCCCCAAATATTCGTGGAGAATCATTACTGCAATTGATAAGGGTTGGGAAGTAGTGGCCTAGATGGATCAGGGTTTTAATTGTAACCTATGCTTTCATGTCTAGGTTTTTTTTCTCCACCTTCGATTTTCTTAGGCCCCAAAGAAAGGAACAAGCCCAACAATCTGTTATAAATCAAGAGTGTTAGAGCTACTCAACTATAATTGTTTTTAAAGCATACTTCGATGCCAATTATTGTAAACGTCCATTGAAATTCTTTATCAATTGTTTCACACATGACTTTCTACTCAAATCAAAAATATGGGATATACTTTTGAATAAACAATTTTGAAAGGAACAATTTATAAAAACTGTAACTAATTGGAACACTTTATGTTAATAGTTTTATTCCTTGGTATTATATATATATATATATATATATATTCTACAATTTGTTAAAATTGTATTTTAATTTTGGGTTTAAAGTAAAATTTTAATTTTGAGTGGTTGAATTTTCACATAAGTATTTATTAATCTAGATAATCCTTGGGATTAGTTAACCCATTTTATTATTGAAAATTTATCAACTATATATCAATGACATCAATTGGATTTATATGCTTATTTGATTTATATAGTAATGTATAATTCCATACCGTGAGGATGGAGTTCTGGTTTTTTTGTGGGTATATTAATGGAGGTTTTCCCCTATGGTTAGGTTCCTATGTGGTTTTTCATTTGTATTATACTTTGCCTTAGTTGAGACTCAATTATGGGGGATTTTTCAAACAAGGTAAGTACTAAGGTGGCTTGAGAAATCTTAGGGGCGGTTGCTTATCCTCTGTGACTGCAATGTATTGTACGATTCAAATCTTCGTGATAGACTTAGGAATATGATGGTACAGTCAAGGGTTCAAATTTTTCTTGCATCAACGATGGAAAATATGAAACTCTATTCGAAAGGATAGTCAAGTTAAGATGGAGGTTATGGAAAATAATGAGAGGTGTTGGGTGACACAGAACTCCCACCAACCCATGAACATAAATGATGGCTCTTAGATATCATGAGAGGTGGTGGAATTGAGTTACAATGAGGTTGGTCAGAAATGTGGTCATAATGAGGAGCTTATTGAGAAGATAATATTTGACGCTATAGTCATTCTAACTAAGGAGGAGGGGATTACTAAACTTGTTATCAATGCGCAAGTTTCAGTAAAGAGGAAGAAAAGAAAACCTAGGTGTGTAAACTAAGATAAAAAGGGATGGCTCGTAATGGGCTAGGACGTTGTAATGGAGAAGGTGCATATGTATTCGGTCATGGCCTTGGTTAGAAAATTCCATGGAAGGTTGAATTTTTGATAAGCCCATGAACATGTGTATAAAAAAAAATATGGAGACAATAGTTGTGTTATGCTCCGATAATTCATTTGTTGGCTAGAGGATGGATCACCTTTGTTTTCCAATGTGCAAAGGATAAGGAGACTATATTGAAGGGGAAGTGGTACTAGGTTAGTTTGATCCTGTCACTAAGGATTGGATGCCATTGTTTTACCTTATGCATGAGAGGGTGGATATTCAACCTTTGGTGGTGAAACACGATTCACTCCCATTGGAAATGTGGTGAAATTAGGCTTTAATATGATCAACAAGATGTTGGGAAAGACATTGGATATCGATAAGAAAACACGATCATTGGATAGGAAATCCGTGGCTAAAATATGTGTGGATATGAATCTTGGAGATGGCTTCCTAGATGGAATAGATATACAAGTTAGGAATAGTTCTTATCATCAACAGATAGAATATGTGGAGATCGATTTTAGGTGTTATGTATGTCACCTTTATGGTCATCTAGGGAGAACTTTTCCAAATAAGGATTCACCTAATGAGGAGGAAATGGATGAAAATGACATGGAAATAGAGGATTGAGCATACTAACCACATGAAGGATCCAAATAAATACTAGTCATGACCTCAAGTTCCATAAGTAATTCTATTTCTAAAGAGCTTACATCCTCTATTATAGAAAAAAATATTACAATATATAGTTAGAGATAACGAGATCCCTACTAGGTTGAAAATGAGAATTATGAGAGATGTAAAAGATAAGGATATAAGGAGGCATGGTGGCTTTCAAGCTAATAAATTTCCCATTTAAAAAGCAAAAAACTATTACATTTGTGGATATGATAATAAAGAAGGAATCCCATCTAAAAAGGAATAAAAACCCACTAGAGGCTCCACCCTTAGTTGACCTAGACATCTAATATGAACATGAGGAGGATACTGAAGTAGATAGGTTTCTTGAAGGATAAAATATTCCACCAAAAGAGTTTTTGGGTAGAAAGTATGATACAACTCTAAAATACCAAGAGGTGTTTTCCATTTAGTCAGGGGAATGTTCCTATGAAAGGGAAAATATGTATTCCAAAAAAGAAAGAAGTTGAGTTTACTCATAACATGATTACTCTCTATTCATCGAATGGTTTAGAACATGTTCTAGTCGTTTGTATAAAAATACTTTCTTAAATCAACTAAAAGAATTGGGTTAGGGTTCGAAGAAGAAGATTCATAGGGTGGACATGGTTGGATCAAATGGTGGAAGTCAGGATGGGCATATCAAGCAACATTATCTCAACCATGCAATGAAACAAACTAATAGAAAGGTTTTATTTTAGAAACAAATGACCATTCAAAGGGCCCTTAGTGTAGGCAAATCCCACTCCAAGGGATTGAAATTATTATTCTCTCTTACAATACCGAGAGTTTGGGGAGTTCCCATAAGAGAAACTCCTTGAAAAGGTTGGTGCTAGCTAAAAATCTTGACATTGTGTTAATCTAAAAGACTATTATTGAAGATGCCAAAAATTGAAGATGCAAAAACTAAAGGTCTTTTTTTCACTACCTTTCCTGGGTGGAGTTTTGAAGCTATTAGTTTGGAGGGGAGATCTAGAAGATTAGGTGTGGACTAGTATAAGACAATTTAGGACATAATTTTTTATTTTCTTCATTAAACTATGTGTGTGGATATTTTCTTGTTGGAGGCCGATACAATATGTATTGTCATTAATTTAATGCATATGGTCCTACTTTTGTTAGGGAATATTTCTATGGGATTTTCTTTGATGATATGGCTATTAGGAGGGAAACTTATCCTAAGGCAAGGTGAAGTGTGGGGGGAATTGGGGTGGATAGATCCATTAGCATATTTCCTTGTTTAGAATATTAAATAGGTTAGTTTGTGTGACATAGAGCCACCAATCCTTAAACCTACATGGATGAATAATAGATTAGAAAGTGGAGGGATTTCCAAAGACTAGAAAGGTTTTCTATAACATAGAATATTGTTGACAATGTAGGTAGAACCAAATCTTGGATAGATGAGGGTGGGGTATCAGATCAGGGTCCCATTTTTCCTCAAGTAGATGAGGTAGAATTCAAGCTTCCAAATCCTTTCAATTCAACTTCATTGGTTGAAAGACCCAAAATTCAAGGAGTTCATTCTTAATGAATAGAGGCATATTGAGAGCCACCTGGAGGATTCAACAATGTTTCAATTCAGTGATATGAAATTTATCTTAAGGCAAGGTGAAGTGTGGGGGGAATTGGGGTGGATAGATCCATTAGCATATTTCCTTGTTTAGAATATTAAATAGGTTAGTTTGTGTGACATAGAGCCACCAATACTTAAACCTACATGGATGAATAACAGATTAGAAAGTGGAGGGATTTCCAAAGACTAGAAAGGTTTTCTATAACATAGAATATTGTTGACAATGTAGGTAGAACCAAATCTTGGATAGATGAGGGTGGGGTATCAGATCAGGGTCCCATTTTTCCTCAAGTAGATGAGGTAGAATTCAAGCTTCCAAATCCTTTCAATTCAACT
Source organism: Picea sitchensis (assembly GCA_010110895.2). NCBI lineage: Eukaryota > Viridiplantae > Streptophyta > Pinopsida > Pinales > Pinaceae > Picea > Picea sitchensis. Next base: position 30,120 of record SNQJ01S0056225.1, read on the forward strand.
TCATTGGTTGAAAGATCCAAAATTCAAGGAGTTCATTCTTAATGAATAGAGGCATATTGAGAGCCACCTGGAGGATTCAAAGATGTTTCAATTCAGTGATAATCATTGGAGGATCAAAAGGAAAACCATAGAATTGGCCAAAGATATGTTTAAGAATTCCCAAGAACAAATGTGGACTCTTGAAGAGGAATATTCAAATATTTTCAAATCTAATATGAATTGAATATTCAATGAAGTGTGGAGGAATTTAAAATAGATGGAAGAATCAAAGAAAATTCTATTAGAATGGTAAGAAGGGAAGTGGATACAAAAGAATAGAGCTATTTGTTTATCCCAAAGTGATCAAAATACCTTCTTTTTTCACAATTTTGAAAAAATGAGGAAAAATATTAATACCATACAGAGTATAAAGAATGAGATAGGGGAACAAGTTCATCGTTTCAATTATATGGATGAGGTGGGTACTAATCATTTCAAACATTTTTTTAAGGAACCTCCTAGAGAAAATATAGCTAAGATTGTTAAAATTGTAGTGTTCTTTTCTAACTTTGTGAATCAAGAATAGAATTTGGCTCGTATGAAGGAGATCTCTTTGGCACCTGAACTAGAAGGGTTTATTTGTTCATCTTAGAAGGAAAAAATACTTGTTCTGGATGGCAGGGATGATTTTGGGGGCTAAATTTCTCTCATGGGCTAATTTTCCATGGTTTTTCCAAAAATGAGATTCACTATTTTAAAAATGATTCGCCCAAATTCTATAGGATGAAATTATTTTACCTTAAAATTGCCAAAATTTCATAAAAACTATATAAAATCCTTAGAAATTTGAATATTTTTACAAAAATATCGCCAATGATTTATAGTTGGCATATGAAGGATTAGTAAGATTCGCCAAGGTTTCTACATTTTAAAATAAATTTCCATCCTTAAAATCATCCCTGTTGGATGGTTTCTCTATTGAATTCTATGATGGGTTTTTTTTGTTTGTTAGGAAAGGATTTATCACAGGTGGTTGAGGATTCGAGGATTGTTGGTAATGTTCTTGGTGCAATAAATTATATTTTTTAAGCTATGAATCCAAAGAAATATGTTCTTGAATCTTTTGAATATTTTAGACCTATCTCTCTATGAAATGTAGTATATATTTAATAATATATAATATTATTGCAAGAATACTCAAGTCTATGATATCTCCTACCATATTAGATGATCAGTTTGGTTTTCTAAATGGTAGAAAAATCCAAGAGGAAATTGGTATTGGTCAAGAAGGTCTTCATATCATTAAGGTAAGGAAGATGCCCTCATTTATTTTCAATTTAGATTTATCTAAGGCATATAATAAAGTAAGTTGGTCATATAAGGTTAATGATGCTTCATGTTGGCTTCTCATCTGATTTTGTAAATTTGGTGGAAGGTTGTTGTTCTTCTATTTCTTTTTTCTTTCTCCTTACTTATTAATGGTTTTGCTACATCTTTATTCCAACCTTCTAGAGGCTCTAGGAATGGTTTCCCCTTCTCACCTCTATTTTTTCTTCAAATAGATAAAGGTTTAAGATGTTTGATCCATGAAAAAAATAATGGAGCCCTCAAAGGAATCAAGATGGGGAACATTCTGACTCTAACAAATCTACTCTTTGTGGATGATGTCTTACTTTTTGGTGATGGCTTGTTGAGGGATGCTATTCAATTCATTGAGTATTGGAGATATACTAGAAGGCCACATGGATGGAGGTGAATGAATAGAAGTCCTCTAGTTTCAGAACTCAATGGGGGGGACAAAAAAATGCAATAAAACTAGTATTACAATTTTAATAAGGGAATTTTTTGTTAGGTCTCAAATATTTGTATTTCCATCTGAAACCAAATGAGTATGGAAATAGGTATTGTTTGTGGTTATACAACAAGATATAAAGTCGGATTACGTCATGGTGCACAATATGAATATATCTTGGTGGAATATTAACTTTCGTTAAGGAAGTTTAGAGGTAATCTCGGTCTATTCACAATCTCTGGCATACATTCCCAAGGAAATTGTACAAAAAAGTAGGAGGAAGATTTTCAATTTTCTATGGACATGAAAGAATGAGAAGGAGAGGATGGAATTAGTAAGACACGATAGATTAAAAAAAACAAAAAAGGATGGAGGTTGGGGTCTTGGGAACATCTTCCATTTTGCAAAGGTGTTCATGGCCAAAATCTTATAGAAGATGATAACTAGGGTAGGGTTATGGAGGGAAGTTTTGATCAAAAAAATACATCCACCCTTTAACAATGTTAGAGTGGATCAAGTTTCCAAACAAGAATTTTACCAATGCATTCATTGTGTGGAAAGCACTAATCCAAGCCACCCCACTTGTGAGAAATCACTTTCTTGGAAGGTAGGCAATGGAAAAAAATTGACTTGGTGTAGGCCCTTGGATTGGTTGTGACAATGAATTCAGGTTGTCTATCCAATTACATTTGTCATTAATAAATTCCAATATAATATCTTTTGCACATGAAAGCACTTTGGAGAGGACTTGTTGGTTTGGGCCAAAAACCCTACTAGTGTGTTCTATACTATGAAGTTAGGATATGTAGCACCCTTAGTGCATAGCAATTACTTTGTTGATCTTATATGTATTTGTCGTTATTTGTTGTAGTGCACTTTATGATGCTTTTTAGGAGATAATGTTTTGGAATCTTTAGTTCCTTTATGACTACTTATGTTAATGACAACATATGTTAAGCATTAGAACATAGATGTTTTACTTAATAATTAACACGAGCGTTTCTCTTGTAGCATGTGTTGATTATTTTGTTAGTGATAGTAATTTGCATTGATTATTATCTCGAGGATGGTAAATGTGTGTCCTCGATGTCATAATTCTTATGATGGCTCATAATGATTATGATGGCTCATGTTTTGATGTATGTTTATGTATCAAAGTTATTGGAAAAAGGATAATTCTTCGGGTTGAGACATTGATAAAATGGAAGAGATCGCATCCAAGGGAAAGGGGATCGTGTTTGATGAGAGTGTCCAACCTTATCCTAGTGCCTAGCAAGCTTGGTAAGGGGAAAAATGATTTCAAAATGCTTACCCAAGTAAATTGGTTAAAAATACTAAGGGGAATGCATTGTAATTTACCCTTTTAACTACTTTATGGCACTTGTATTTCTACCGTTAAGCCTAATTTCGCCCCATGTGTATTTTGGTAGGGAAGAAAGAAAGGATAAGAGACATTATTGGGAGTGTTGTTATCCTTGAAAAATTAGAAAAGTGATTGCTATATTGTGTGAGAGGGTTGGTTGTGTTCAAAAGTTATTTTATAAAGTTTTATAAGGTTGAGGTAAAATTATATATTAAATATAATATTTGAAACATAGTTTAATGTTTATAGAATTTTTAAAATATGATATTTATTTTTTCATTGATAGAAGGTAATGATTTAGAATTTAGTGTTGATTTGTTATAATTGTAAAATAAAAACATTAAAAAATCAAAAATAAAAATAAAAAACTAAAAAACTAAAATTTTTATATATGCTTAAAAAATTATAAGTTAAATGAAAAACGTTAAATATACATCACTTCTTTGAAATGTAAATATTAATGCACAATAAGTAAGAGTCAAGAACCAAGGATAGAGTGATAATACATAATAACAAAACTAATATTGGACTTGAGAATAATGTAGTAACCAAAGGAAAGCAAGAGAAAGGGGCATAATTACACTCAACATCATTAGAACAAAGCTCAAATCCTAAATCTCAAATGATAACCACAAGACAAAAATGTTGAAGAAGAACATAGGAAAATGGACCCATCTTAAGAATTCTAAACAAATCCATTGCATGTTATAGAGAATATGGTTATCCATTGCATGTTACAGAGAGTATGGTTAGACTAACTCCTTAGAACTAGCCTCATACGATGACAATGAGTCTCTATGTATTAATTTCACTCCAAACAACAATTAACAACACCAAGGAACCAACTACATTGATGGAATCAAATGCATAAACATTAAAATAGTATTGCATGTTGAAGATGTAACTATTGCAAATAGATGCAATTTAATCATTTTTATACATAGTGATGATGCACAAGAATTATGTCGTATTGATAATAAATAAAGATATAAATTCAAATGTTATGTAGAGGAGATTTTATATTTTATTAATAATAATGATATAAATTTGTTAACAATATTCATAGAATTTACAATTAAAGACGAAATAATGATAAGATTGTACATAAACATGTAGATAATTGGAAGAGAACCATAAAAAGTAAGAAATTAAAATTACTAATAACTATTTTTTTTAAAAATAGATTAAATAAATATGAAAATTCATAATATAACATATTTAAATTTTTAAATTTTGATTGTCATTGGATTTATCAAAAATCTCTTTCAAAATATTTATTTATTTCATATTTAAGAAATTTTATAACATTTTAATGTTTAATAATAATTAAATATTAAATTATTTAATAATTATTTATGATTTATGTTTTTTAGTTATATTGAACATGTAAATTTACGGCATAATTTAAATGTTTTATTTTTTTATTTTTGTTGATCATTATTATTGGAATTAAGTAAATCAATTATGACCAAATTACAATTTCATATTATTTAACTTGAATATTGTTTCAATACTTTCATAAACTTCAAAAACACTCAAAATATGTAATTTCAACCACATTTTATTTATCCTTATAATTTTTTGACTAAATTTTAAACAAAATTCATTAAAATAAAAATAAAAATAAAAATAAAAATAAAAACATAAAACATAAAACATTTAAACTATATAATAAATTTAAAAATCACTAAATATAATTTATTAAAAACCAACTCACATACCTTCATTATACCTCATCCATATTTTTAAGAACCAACTCACATGCATTCAATATATCTAATCCATATTTAGCTTTACTTCATATATGTTCGAAGTGTATGGAAACATTGGACTATATCTTGATCCGAGCCATTATATTACATAATAGATGTGGATGGAAGAAAAGGCATACAAAACCATCTTATGTGTTTTTTTTTTACAAACTAGCATTAACAAACCATCTTACTAGTTTTTTTTACAAACTAGTATCAAGAAACCATCTTATGTGTTTTTTTGGTTGATAAGAGAAAATACTATATCTTGATGGAGCCACTAGGTTACATAATAGTTGTGGATGGCAGAAAAGGTATACAAACTAGTATCAACAAACCAAACCATCTTATGTATTTCTTTGTGTTTTTTTGTTTGTAGTTTTTAATAAGGGAAAGTTTTCCGTTATTTTTATTATATATTTATTTTTATAAATTTTATTTTACAAATTTATTTTAATTTTATTTTATTACAAATTTATTTTGATAAATTTTATTTTATTATTTATAATGAAAAAATTATAAAATATTTTTATTTTAATTTTATTTTATTATATATTTATTTTTATAAATTTAATTTTACTATTTGTAATGAAGAAATTAAAAAAAAAAATTTATATGACAATTTTATTCGTTTAAATTAATCCATTTAACCATATGATGTTTTAATTCTTAATTTTTTTATGCTCCAAAACTATTTAAAAAAAAAAAACTTAATAATATGTATTTAAATATTATAAAAGTATTTTCTAATATTTATGATTATTAAAAAAAAAACTGATTTTCAATATTATAAAATATTTTCTAACATTTATTATTATTATTAAAAAAATTTGTTTTGCCACACATCTTATATAGAAGAAAGGTATTGAAAGTTGCCACATCTTATATTTATTTAGGTATTGAAAGTTGCTACATCTTATATTTATCTATGCGTGTTTTATTTGATTGAATCGATAAGCATTATGGCATGTACTTCTCAAATACCAATCAAGAAGGGTCATGTTGCCTTGGTCTTTCTAAAGAGATGGTGTTTTATTTATAATTTCTCTAAAAAGAGGGTGCTTTATTTATAATTTTAATGTTTTTAAGTTTAAAATCAAAGTTTTTATAAAGTCGTATTATTAGTTTTACTACATAAATATGAATATATATATATTTTAGGTTTTATTTAACAAAATGATCATATGTTGAAAGGGATATTACTTTCATAATTTCTAAAATTATCAAACATAAGAGATTAATTTTTCATGTTCTTATTTTTGAAAAGTTTAAGCTTTATTCACTTAAGACACTATTTCACATTACTACCAACTTCTTGCACCAACATTGTTTCTTAGTCAACTACTATCTTGACAAGCACATGTATCATTTTCTTATGCTTTAACATTCTATGTAACCAAGAACAATTATCGTCACTCTTGGTACATGAAGATTACAACCCTTCTACACTTTTTCTCCTTAGATAGTGACACTTCCACTACCTAGTGTCTCCATTCTTGATCCTAGACTGTATCAAAGAGATATCAAATTTAATTTGAGGGGTCAATTCAACCAATTGTTGCCAAAATTCTAGGGCATTTTGCTAATTCCATGATAGTAGAGGTTTGAATTCCTTTGAGTGAAGCACATTAGTTTACTCAACAAGTTTACTAAGGATGTCAAATACAAATGTGGAGAAGCATCCATTAGTTTCCCAGTGAAATTTTCTTTGGGAAAAAAGAAAATAAATAATATAATAAAAGTTCACAAGCATACTTAAAACATACTTAGATTTCGAGTATCACTTTATCCAAAATTCATCATTATTTCTATACTTATCTCGATTGAGAATGATTTTAACATCATTAGCTATTTTAGGGGCTAATTGTCTTATAGTCTTCACTTTCGTTCTCAACCATTAAAATTCCATGATTCCCAATGAAGAATGGAAATCGTTCTTCACATACCTCGTCATTAATATATATGTAAACTATATAACATGGAGCCAAGTTATAAGATGACTTCATTTTCTCTTCATGGGTCTCTTATGAGATTTATCATATGTTTTGTTGGATATCCATTTATTAATAAAAATATTCCTAAAACTTCTATTAATAAAATAATATGTACATCCATTTTATAAAAAAAAGTTTACATATGCAATTTCTAAAAAAACAAATATAATTAAAAGCTTGCAAATAGTTAAGTAAACGTATTTCCTTCTTAGAATTTATAAGTTAATAAAATAATATGTACATCCATTTTATAAAAAAAAGTTTACATATGCAATTTCTAAAAAACAAATATAATTAAAGGCTTGTAAATAGTTAAGTAAACGTATTTCCTTCTTAGAATTTATAAGTTAAAATCTAAAGAAATATACCTACATAAATTAAGCAAACAAATCATTATGATCCTTAATTTCAAAAAAAAATATACATCAATTTAAATTATATCTGTAAAATTAAATTATTATTATTTATATAAAATAATTTAAAATTAAGTTATTATTATTTATATAAATTAATTTTAAGTTAAGTGATTATTATTATATAAATTAATTTTAAATTTTAAAATTATCGAAGAGAAAGAATTTTTTTTACACTAAATAAATTTTAAATGGTGCAAATAAACCTAAACTATGATTAAAAAGGTTTTGTTTATGAGACTGTCTAGCTCAATGGATTAATTTTCACACTAAATAAATATATTTTAGATGATGCAAATGAACCTCACCAACATCATGTATAATTAAGAGCATTTTCACTTTTTTTAAGGCTCTAATTACGTATCGTTTCTCTTTTATGTTCCTCCATAATTTTGGGAAGGATAAATCTCATATCAATTGATCTGTAAATGAAAGGCTTATAGCATATCCATCTCACCAACGCAAATATCTCTATTAAAACAAATGTGATCTTAGCTCTTTTGATAATAGGAAAATAATTGACTAGCCAAGCCATAGTCAAATCGGTCCAATTAAAAAATGAAGTCAACTTCCTAGTAGTCGAGGTGGGAAGCAAGTCGAAAGAAAGATGAGTCATGTCAAAAAAAAATGAGTTGGAAAGATGCAATTTGGATCGAAGGTAAAGAAAGTTGACCAAATCAAATTAGACGGAAGTCAGGTCGACGAAGAAATCCAATTTGACCAAGCATGGACCAAATCAAACCATGGACGGATTCGTTCGACTATGAATTATTGTTGGTCGAATAAGGAAGGTAAATCCACCAAGGAAAAGCCCAGTTTGATGAAAGTTGACATGTTATCAAATAAATCAATTAAGAGACGGATTTGGTGGCCAACAGTGATGGGAAACCTTCTACAAATTGAAATTGGTGACCAAAAACAGAGAAGAAAGTCTGAAGGGCGAATTTGATCACCAACAACGTAAGAAAATGTTCTAGGATGATTTTGGGTAACCCACAATGCATAAAAAATGTATGGAAGTCGATTTTAACATTCAAGAGAAGAGAAAACATTTTATAAGTTGACTTTGACATTCAACGACCAAGGAAAATGTCTAGGAAGAAATTGATAGCACGCAGAGTGGAAAAAATGTGTATATGGTTCATGGGAAGCTAATGAACACTCAGACAACCTTAAACTTTGATATGTAATCCATCCATGGTTTGTGGGAAAAGGGACAACGGTAACACCCCTGTTTCCCCCAGCTTGTAATTAATCATAAAATAGGATTTACCATGCTAAGGCATGTGGACAGTATAAATGTATTATTGTTTTAGTTGCCAATGACTAACTGTGGGGGTGAAGCCTTGAAAGTATTGGCCATGATATCACTAGAGGAAAGAATGTGAAAGATATAAGGGAGGGTCATTATATCAAATAACCCCAAATTCCCTTGATGAGGATGATAAACCTCCTTCGGATCCCAAGGAGATAAATCAATTAATGAAGAAAGGACCAGTGGTTGAATTATCAACCACTCCCATGAATAGAAGCATGGCCAAAACTGCAGAATGTCATCCCGAAGTACCACTGGGTATGATAGGCCACACTGACTGGATTTCCCTTCTAACAGAAGGAACAGGATGGGTCGAGAACCATCCTGGAAGAAAGAGATACAAATGGCTAAGGAGAATTTGCAGAGCTCTCCAGCAGATAAGGAAGAGAAGGTTGTGAGCTTGATGTTGGGTGAGCATATGATAAACCTTGTCAAGGCCATAACAGAGAGGGAAATCTCTGAAAGTATGTAAAGAACAGAACCCGAGCAGAAGTTGAAACGGAGAAAGAGTCCTTGAGAACTACAAGAATTCCCTCGTGATATCATGGCTTGGCACGGGGGTGGCCAGAGTGCTAAGAATGAATGCCTCTGATTCTATGGTCGGGTGGAAGGACGAACACCCATAGGCAGTTAGTTGGCCACCACCTGTAATAGATAAGTAAATCACATATATTGTGTATTTAAGTGGTACTGTGAATTAAAGTTGGATATCCTATGAATGTTGCAAGGATAGATATGTTTGCTTAATGATTTATACTGTACCCCTTTTTGGTGTCTGCTTGATTGTATAATTAGGAAAGTAGGAAATTATATGGATGGGATATGTTTTATACTCGTAAATTCTTGCATCTTGTGGAGGCTTAAGATAGAGCCACGAACTGTGAGTTCATCAACCTTGGGCATAATTTGATGTACACATGTCGACCCTCCTAGTCGTTTTGATTCCCTTGGAGGACGGAGTCTGTTAAAGATCAAGAGAGATAGTGAAAGTATGCATGGGCTCTCTACGAGGAAAACAAAGACTGGGAACCACTTAAGTTCTAGAGTTGAGGAATGAACGTAAGGGGTGCGTGGAAGGATTCTTCCAAGTGTTACATCCAAGAGAAAGAGCGCAAATCTCTTCAGCCTTTCAGAGCTAACAAAGCTCAGGAAGAGTAGCGATATTAAAGTATCAAAAGGGATGGCTCCTTTGTTCGGATGACGAACGAACGAGAAACTATTCGGGTAGAGCCAAGGTTTGTTGTGACTGTTGGATATGAAAAGGAGTGTGGGAGTTAACCCCTTGAGTCCTCTGGACTTCGTAAGTTCGTTGAACTGTGAGTTCATCGTAAGGGAAGTAAAAATCCCTGAAGTCTCGAAGTTAATATGGACTTTGGATCTCTGGATTCGTCAGGATCCTTCTCAACCATCTGATCTATGAGATTCAGTGTCCATGCTTCAGGATATTCGCATGTTGGAGTGACCAAAATCCCGCAGGAGAAGTTACATAGCACTTAGGAAACACTCACAAAGTCACCGAACACTCTGCAGCTCAGTAAGGAGTGCTTGAGAGAAAGTTTCCAAGAGGGCACATTAATCCCTTTGAGGAATAGAAGGGTCAGAGACCTTCGAGGTCTAAGCAGTTGAATCTTAGAAGAGATAGTGCTAAGACAGCACAAGAGTAGGACTTATTCCAAGTCCCAAAGATCAGAAGAGATAAGCTCTTTTCAGAAGTGCAGACAAGGTCCAAGAGACAGACTCGTAGGAGGAACAAAGGTTGAGGCCTTTGAATACTTAGAAAATCCTCTAATCTAGAGGAAGTCGAAAGCTCAGGAGGAGGAGCGAAAGCATTCGTCATATCTAGAGGACAGGTGGCGTGAATCTGTGGATTTCAGGTGAAGACCCGAAGTAAACATCAACTGTTAGAGCGTCCGAAGTAGATCTGAACCATCATATATAGAGGATAGGTGGCGTGAATATGTGTATTCCAAGTGCAGACCTGAAGTAAACATCGACCGTCATATCATCCGAATTAAAACTCAAGCGTCGGATTGCTAAAGTGAATATGAGCTGTCAGATCAACAGCTTCAAGAAATCCATTCGAGAGTTTCTTAGTTGAGATTTTAGATTTGCGAAGTCCGAAGTCCCAAAAATCTGAAGAAAATCCCAATCGTCCGATAAGCCGAAGCATATCTGAGTCATCAGATCACCCAAAGTAAATCTCAAGTGTTGGATCGCCAAGGCGAATCTGAGCCATCAGATACTATCTATTCAGGAGAAGGCAAGGATTGAGAGTTGAGAATTCTGAATTCCGAACTCTGAACTTCCAGAAATCTGAAGTAAATCTCAATCGTTCGATCAGCCGAAGTGAAGCTAAGTCGTCAGATCGTTCGAAGTGAATATCAGGCATCGAATCACCCGAAGTGGATCTGAGTCATCAAATCCAAGGGAGACGTGGCGAAAATCTGAGAACTCTAGATAAATATCCGAAGTAATTCATAGTCGTCCGATCTAAGGGAGACGTGGAGAAAATCTGTGGACTCTAGGTAAAGACCCGAAGTAATCCTTGATCATCATATCAAGAGGACATGCATCAGTGGATTATAGCCTCCAGATAAAATCCATTGGGAAAAAGGGTGAAGTTTGAGATTTGAGATCTCAGAAGTCTGAAACCCGAAGGAAATCTCGACCGTTGATCGAGAAGAGGGCCACAAGACCGTTGAACTAGTTGAAAGGTCGACCACCTGAAGTAAAGGCAGGGTCATTGATTAGGAAGACATGTGTCCGCAGATCGTCAACTCAAAAGATTGAAGTACGGAAGAGAGCATGGTTTTGAGAGTTGAAACTCCCGAAACCCGAAATTACGAAGGAGATCTCGTCTGTTGATTTTGCAAAAGGTCAGATATGATTCGTAGGTCTGAGAGGGGAATATCTGAACCGCCATTTTTCGAAGTACCGTTAAGATCGGGAGATCGATGGTGCCATAGCATTGCGGGGATAGGAGTTGCACGAATGTTAAAAAGTTGAGGGCAGGCCACAATTCAAATCATGGATTTGAAAAGAGGACACGTGGAGGCTCGAGGAGAATTGCGGGCCGAAAATTAGTTTAATTCAAACCACCTTTGGCCATGCCCACAATCACACGGTCTCGTAAGGTCATCGCCCAAGGTCACATCAAGAGGGGGCTTATCCAGAAAAGGAGCTAACACCCAGTACTCAGAGATTTCGTAGGGGAATGAAAGGGAAGGTTGTGGGTGCCCTTAAACCTACACCAAGAAGCCGAAAGATTATGTGTTTAGTTACGGAACGATACCATCAAGGTCTCAAAGAGTTGTTTGGATTCAAAACCGGGGATCCTTGACCAAGAGGTCAGACTGGCTCCCCCGACTTTCCAAATTAGAAACCATGAACGAAGATTATGTCCTTTAAGAAAAGATAATTTTTTTATGTCCCATCGTGGGTGTGTTACAAATTGGTATCAGAGCATGGTTACAACACTTGGCTTTCTTGGGCTCATGTATGAGTCACGTAAGGAGGTATTGTTAACTGTATTTACTCCTTGAGGAGAAGGACTGCATATTGAACCTATGATTTTGGGAATTCTTATCGAATTTCAACAGAAGAATTTCTTTAGCCCTTCGTCAAAGTGATGACTATTCTTACTGAAGTAGGGATATGCTAATTAACATTTATAATAATACTTGAATGTGGATAGCTAAAGGTGGAAGTGTTCTGTCAAGAGCAACTGAAGCCTGAAGGAAGGATGACCTGGTGTTTGTAACACTACTTCTAAGCATGGGAAGTTGTAAATTCAAGCATTGATGATGGTGTATTATATAATGGTTAATACCTTTGTGGGCTTAAAGGAAACTCATAGGATCAGGTAGGATCCTTGGCAGTTATAGTTACTGCTTTAAACTAAAACCGAAGTATATAACTCCTCATGACCAGAGAAAAGTGAGATGGGCAAAACCCTATGGACGCTGAGGCAAGAAGGTTTTCTTGCTAGACGTTGTCGCATAAAGAGGAAAGTGACCATGGTTGGTTATTGTCATAAGAAAAAGGAAACATCAATATATGATATGACTGTGAGATTAGTCCTGTAAGTGACTGAAATCTCAAACTAAAGGACACTAATGATGAAATTAAACTATCAAGCGAATGCATAAGGTAAAAAAGTGCAAGAGATGCACCTATTTATACACTAATGTGTATACATGATCATAAGGATGAATGGAAGATCCTTGGGAAAAGGATATAGAAGCCTAATATGTCCATGTGTGTGAATGACATGGAAAAAGGTGCAAGCAATAAGCTAGAATGACGAATACTTACATGTGTTCAATTATGATTGAGTGCATGGGTTTAATGCATTGTGGAGCTTCCTAATATGAACCCTGATATTAATACCAGTTAGGTATGAATGATATTAAACGTTCAAGTGATGCACATGTATGATGTAAGAGTATAGTTATAGGTACAATATGGTTTCCCTGATGAGTGAAATATAAAGCAAGAATTACTCTTGTTCAGAAGAAATGAATACTATGGATGCATGGTTGACTCCATTCCCATGAGTCATGAAAGTTTTGTTCCAAATAATACCTTGAGGGGGAATGTATTCCATTTCCTCGGGAAAATACTAATATAATTAGATAAAAAGGATAAATGAGCAAAGATGTTATGTTGGCATAATAAGAGGCAAATGATTGTGCCTTTAAGAATCACATGAGAAGGATTGTGAACAATCCTGAGTTGACTGATCTTAAAAGTAGAGATGTAGGTGGGTTGTGAAACATACCTATGACCGGTACATGTAGGTTTAGGATTATGAATATGGTTGAGTACATCATGGATGTAAGTTAACAAAACCAGAATATGTATGGAGGCATAATTTGGGTACATGACAAAGATGCATGTTTATATTCCTTAGGGAATATTTGGTAAACATATAAAAGCTAACTCAAGGTCGAGTCCAGCACAAATAGTGATGGACGTGCAATAAGGAAGTTTCATGCTGAAGGAGTCCCTTGTGGAAGAACTATGTGAAAACTCTATTAGGAC
>SNQJ01S0056225.1:43779-68214 GCA_010110895.2 Picea sitchensis
CTGGCAATTTCTCTGGTGGACGTAGCCCACACTGGGTGAACCACATAAATCTGTGTCTCTCTTGTATTGTGTGTCTTCTGTGTTTCGTTTCTACATTTGTTTTATTTTATTGCTCCGCGGTCCTGTTTTTATAACAGTAACAAATAGGAGACTAATGAATGAATAAAGGATTATGTTTGATTGAATAGGCTTGGTTGAAGCCATGTTAAGAAAAGGAAGTAAGGCCTTTAGAGATAAATCAGCTGGGCTGGAAAGCCCCAGACAGTGTAGAAAGAATTGGAAGAAGGGGAGATCCCCTAACTCTTTTCTTGTTATGTGTTATGTTCCCTCTGGAATGAGAAAGATGATTTACTAATAGAAGTAGATGTTTTGACACCAGAGTGATGAGGATTGTATTATTGCAGAAATCGTTGAGAACTGTAGGTATTGCACTCATGAAAACATTAAGGATAATGTGATGAAGTGCATACAAATATGCTAGGACATGTTTGAAAATGTTTTATTAATTTAATGGTACTTGCATTTTTAATTTACATGACAACTAATGTGTTTATGATGTATGTCATGTGTATATGAAATATATTGCAACTGTTGAGAAAGGCAATTGCCAATAACGAACAACCTCATTCAGAGGATGACTATGAGAAGTTTCTTGTTGAAATATTGTTGAAGGGACTTTAAAAGTCCCCATGGAGCACCACTGATGGGATAATATGAGAGGGGGTGCTAACAGCCAGAACCGGTATAAAAATGTTCATGCTTATGTGGCACAAGGTATGAAGGGATTGGGTAAGAATCCCTTCTGAAATGTTTTATGGTCTTAATGTTATGTATGGAACGTTGAAAGACAGTTGTATGCCTTGGATACCCAAGTAGGATATGATTCAGGAAGGATAACCTGAATGATGGAGGTGTGAACCTCTGGTAGTAAAGACTGATTATAATCCTTGGAAGAATTCATGAATCGATATGTCATGAATACATGGACCAATCAAGGAACGATCGGAAACAAAAGTGCTCATAGATTGCACGTTGCATGGAATGCATTGAGGGAACGCATGTTGCATAAGATGGCAAACAATGGATTTTTCAGTAAGAAAGGAGGACCTTCCAATGTTTTGCTTACATTATGTAAGCACTGAAGGAAAACTAATTTGGGTGGCCATGAGTGTTGGCACCCTGGTTATTAATGGAGGAAGAATGCTTGAAGGCATTCATGTGAAACTTTTTAGTTTCATGTGTACTGATGTGGGAATCGTGATCATCCTATAGCCGGAAGCATAGTCCTGTTGTACCAATGAATGAGAATGAATAAACCATATGGTGAAAATCTTGGCTAAGCTCCAACACACCATGACAAAGTACTTGTCGTAAAGTGTGGGAAACTTAAAATCAATGCAAAGGTGCATTGGATATGAATGTGGACACGAATGTTGGCACATTCATTAAGGTCAATTGATATCTGAATTACATTATGAAAAATTTGGTAGGCTGAAATGATGCATAGGTAAGGGATGATGTATCCTTTTGCTTTGTATCATTGAATAGATGAAAATGACTTGGACTGTTAGTATGCTTGATTTTGAAAAGGTAATGTGCATGAAAACTAATAATTTGTTTGGCTGAGGAATGTTGAAATTGCAGGAGGAAATGGGTCTTGGACATGGCAGTATTGTAAGCCCATAAGGAACACCAATTGCCTACTGAGCCAAACTACAAGGAATGGTATTTCCTTTCTAAGAAGTTGAAAGTGCAGGAAGCAAAGGAGTCTTGAATATGGCAGCATTGTAAGCCATAAGGAGGAACAATTGCATGTTGAGCCAAACCGCCATGGGAAGGAAAGTCCCATAATTATGAATCGGTTTCCTGTGCAAAACAAATATGGAAACAAAATGTGGAATTTGGATATTTGGGGGTCACAGATTTACAAGAAAATTTTGAATTTAAAATTTATGATAATGTCTCATGAATTTTTATATGTAAGTGATACGGGTGAGAAAGAGTATAATCCGATCGGATGAAATAAAGACTGACTCGAGAGAAGGAGAGTAACCTTCATCCCTATCTATGATTGAGTCGGGAGAAGGGGAGTAACCTTCGTCCCTAACTTTAGCTGAGCCGAAAGGATGTCAAGTTGTAAACGCATGAAAAATGGCTATTACTGGGCCATGGGAACCCTGTGGTAAGCCATGTTCACCTAGAATATATTGTGTTGAGGTAACACAAGCCAGAGGGATGCCTCGATAGAGAAATTATGAGGGATGCCTCGACTATAAGACTCGACAGATTATCTAGAATTCTTTCTGTGCGAGAAAACCTTAGCAAGGAAAGATGGATCACGTGAGGGGTTGTATAGAAAAGAAGGGGATGCCTGAGCCTGGGCCTGGAGGGTGAGTGACCGAAAGGAAGAGGAGACCTTAATAGTTCTTTTAAACTATTGAATTGGGATCATGCAACCAATGGGTATGTCAAGGAAAAACAATTATCCTGGATAAAAAAACAACCATGTGGATACAATTCCACAAACTGTGCAGATAATTATTGTGCTAAGATTATGAAATTTTCCTAGAAATTATTTTGTTTATGCAATGTTTTTTCATAAGACTATGATTAACATGCTTGTTGTCCAACAATTATTGAAAGCAGGTGACCAAGATTAAAGGTCTAAAAAAGGACCTGACCGAGGAAGAAGGATCAAGATTTTTGAAACAACTAAATGAGAAAGGCATGACAGGTGTTTTGAGAAAAAACCACTGAGGACAGTGTTCATTTAAGGGGGGGGGGAATTGTAACACCCCTGTTTCCTCCGGCTTGTAATTAATCATAAAATAGGATTTACCATGCTAAGGCATGTGGACAGTGTAAATGTATTATTGTTTGAGTTGCCAATCACTCACTGTGGAGGTGAAGCCTTGAAAGTATTGGCCATGATATCACTAGAGGAAAGAATGTGAAAACTATAAGGGAGGGTCATTATATTAAATAACCCCAAATTCCCTTGATGAGGATAATAAACCTCCTTCGGATCCCAAGGAGATAAATCAGTTAATGAAGAAAGGACCAGTGGTTGAATTATCAACCACTCCCATGAATGGAAGCATGGCCAAAACTGCAGAATGTCAGCCTGAAGTACCACTGGGTATGACAGGCCACGCTGACCGAAGTTCCCTTCTGACAGAAGGAACAGGATGGATCGAGAACCATCCTAGAAGAAAGAGATACAAATGGATAAGGAGAATGCATAGAGCTCTCCAGCGGATAAGAAAGAGATATCTGCTAGCTTTATGTTGGGTGAGCATCTGATAAACCTCGTCGAGGCCATAACAAAGAGGTAAATCTCTTAAAGTTTGCAGAGAACAGAACCCGAGCAGAAGCTGAAACAGAGAAAGATTCCTTGAGAACTGCAAGAGTTCCCTGGTGATNTGATACCATGGCTTGGCACGGGGGTGGCCAAAGTGCTAAGAATGAATGCCTCTGAGCCTATGGTAGGGTGGAAGGACGAACACCCATAGTCAGTTAGTTGGCTACCACCTATAATAGATAAGTAAATCGTATATCTTGTGTATTTAAGTGGTACTGTGAATTAAAGTTGGATATCCTATGAATGTTGCAGGGATAGATATGTTTTCTTAATGATTTATACTGTACCCATTTTTGGTGTCTTATTGATTATATAATTAGGCAAGTAGGAAATTATATGGATGGGATATGTTTTATACTCGTAAATTCTTGCGTTGGTGGGTGCTTAAGCTAGAGCCATGAACTGTAAGTTCATCAACCTTGGGCATAATTTCATGTATGCATGTCGACCCCCCTATTCGTTTTGAGTCCCTTGGAGGATGGAGTCTGTTAAAGATCAGGAGAGATAGTGAACATATGCACAAGATCTCTGCGAGGCAAACATAGACTGGGAACCACTTAAGTTCTAGAGTTGGGGAATGAACGTAAGGGGTGTGCGAAAGGATTCTTCCAAGTTTTATGTCCAAGATAAAGAGAGAAAATCTCTTAAGACTTTCAGAGCTAACAAATCTCAGGAGGAGTAGTGAGATTGAAGTATCGAAAGGGATGGCTCCTTTCTTCGGATGACGAACGAACGAGAAACTATTCGGAAAGAGCCAAGGTCCATTGTGATCGTTGGATACAGAAAGGAGTGCGGGAGTTAACCCCTTAAGTCCTCCGGACTTCACGAGTTCGACGAACTATGAGTTCTTCGTAAGGGAAGTAAAAATCCCCGAAGTCCCGAAGTTAATCTGGACCGTGGATCTTTGAATCCATCAGGATCCTTCTCGATTGCCCAATATATGAGATTCGGAGTCCGCGCTTCGGGAGATTCGCGTGTTGGAGTGACCAAAACCCCACAGGGAAAGTTACAGAGAACTTAGGAGACAATCACAAATTTACCGAACACTCTGCAGCTCAATAAGGAGTTCTTGAGTGAAATTTTCTGGGAGGGAACATACATCCCTTTGAGGAATAGAAGGGTCAGAGACCTTTGATGTCCAATCAGTTGAAGCTCAGAAGAGATAGTGCTAAGAGGGAACAAGAGTAGGACTTATTCCAAGTCCCGAAGATCATAAGAGATAAGCTCTTTTCATAAGTGCATATGAGGTCCAAGAGACAGACTCATAGGAGGAACAAAGGTTGAGGCCTTTGAATACTTAGAAAATCCTCTAAGCTAGAGGAAGTCGAAATATCAAGAAAAGGATAGACAACAATCGTCAGATCTAGAGGACAGGTGACATGAATCTGTCGATTCTGGGTGAAGACCCAAAGTAAATGTCAACCGTCAGATCGTCTGAAGTAGTTATGAACCATCAGATCTAGAGGATAGATGGCATGAATCTGTGGATTCCGAGTGCAAACCCGAAGTAAATGTTGATCATCAGATCATCCGAAGTAAACCTTAAGCGTCGGATTGCCAAAGTGAATCTGATCCTTCAGATCAACAACTTCGGGAAATCCATTCGAGAGTTTCTCAGTTGAGATTTGAGATTCACGAAGTCCGAAATCCCAGAAATCTAAAGCGAATTCCAATTTTTCTATCAACTGAAGCAGATCTGAGCCGTCAGATCACCCGAAGTAAATCTCAAGAATTGGATCAACAAGGCGAATATGAGTCGTCAGATACTGTCTTTTCAGGAGAAGGCAAGGATTGAGAGTTGAGAATTCTGAAGTCTGAACTTCCAGAAATCCGAAGTAAATCTCAACCGTCTGATAAACCGAAGTGAAGATGAGTTGTCAAATCGTCTGAAGTGAATATCAAGCAGCGGATCACTCGAAGTGGATCTAAGTTGTCATATTCAAGGGAGACGTGGCGAAAATCTGAGAATTCTGGATAAATATCCGAAGTAATTCGTAGCTGTCCGATCTAAGGGAGACGTGGAGAAAATCTGTGGACTCCGAGTAAAGACTTGAAGTAATCCTTAATCGTCAGATCAAGAGGACATGCGTCAGTAGATTATAGCCACTAGATAAAATCCATTGGGAAAAAGGCTGAAGTTTGAGATTTGAGATCTCAGAAGTCTGAAACCCAAACGAAATCTTGATCGTTGATCGAGAAGAGGGCCACAAGACATTTGATCCAGTTGAAAGGTCAACCACCTGAAGTAAAGGCAGGGCCATTGATTAGGAGTATAGGTGTCCGTAGATCATCAAATCAGAAGATTGAAGTACGAAAGAGAGTAGGTTTTTGAGAGTTGAAACTCCTGAAACCCGAAATCACAAAGGAGATCTCATCCGTTGATTTTGCAAAAGGTCATATATGATCTGTAGGTATGAGAGGATAAAATATGAACCGCTAGTTTTCGAAGTACAATCAAGATCGAGAGATCGACAGTCCTGTAGCATTGCGGGGATAGGAGTTGCATGAACATTAAAAAGTTGAGGGCGGGCCACAATTCAAACCGTGGATTTGAAAAGAGGACACGTGGAGGCTCGAGGAGAATTGCGGGCCAAAAAGTAGTTTGATTCAAACCGCCTTTGGCCACATCTGCAATCACATGGTCCCGTAAGGTCATCGCCCAAGGTCACATCAAGAGGGGGCTTATCTAGAAAAGGAGATAACGCCCAGTACTCTGAGATTTCCCAGGGGAATGAAAGGGAAGGTCGTGGGTGCCCTTAAACCTGCACTAAGAAGCCAAAAGGTTATGTGTTTAATTACATAATGAGACCATCAAGGTCTCATAGAGTTGTTTGGATTCAGAATCAGAGATCCTTGACCAGGAGGTTGGACTGGTTCCCCCAACTTTCCAAATTAGAAACAATGAACGAAGATTCTATCCTTTAAGAAAAGCGAAAAATTTTATGCCCCGTCGTGGGTTTGTTACAACGCCCAATGAAGTCGAGAATGTGCCCAACGAATCAAAACAAAATTAGAAACCCCTAATGATTTTGCAATGGCTCGGGAAGGATGGTCATAGATTCCCAACTCAAAAAAACATATGTCAATACGTGACTACAATTAAAGAGTTGTTAGTCTGGCTTACAAACCCATGATGACCATTTCCATATAAAATGAGCTAAATTCCAAACTGGTATGAAATTTCATTTTCTAAGTAAAACACAGACAACCATTAAGTTACAGTGCACAAAATTTACCATTCATGAACAACTACAACCACAAAAATCATCACACATGAACTCATAATTTACCCTAGAAACCCAAACAGGAAAATCAACATTCTTTTGGCTTCAGTTAGGACCTTATTTATTCGACAATGGGAAAGTTACAGGCTTTATATTTCGTCTCTATTCTCCTCGGTAACATCTAGGCAGCCTCTCTTTCTCATTCATGACCAAACAACCACTTTTCCATTGTGGGGAAACATATTATAGTAGATTTCATCGACCGAGAGGTTAGTTGGAAGGTCAGGCATCTGCTTCAGCTTCTCTTCATTCTATTACTCCTTCATTTCTTATTTATTTCTCTTTTCTCCCACGTGGAAAGGATATGAAGTTTCATTATTTCTTTACAATATGTTTCCTGACTTTACATATATTACATGCAAAATGGACATCAATCGTGATGGCATGGGGCCCTTCACGCCAACAAGTCAATATCCTTCTTCTTCCATAGCCTTAAACTTTGTCTGTGTTGATCATCCTAGAGTCTTGTGTCGATAGCCGATTGTTCTTGTTGGATCCGATTTGGATCACACCTCCCCATTGGGAGGATTTTGGTCCCCAAAAGATGCCAAGGATAGATGAGGGAACTTGCTTGCAATACAGTTCCTCGCATACCACTTTGTTTTCCTTGCATTCTATCCCTTGAGACCAATATGCCACATTTCTTTATATCCTTTGTGATTCATGCATTCCCAGTGTTGCAAAATTGTGTCTTCCTTCAACTCCTTAAGACCATGAGGTACATGGTCTTCAATAGTTGGGAGAACCTGATGTTTTTCTTCCTCATCTAGCATGGAGGGTTCAAACAAATTCAAATACTCCACGTTCACCACTGAGTTGATATACATATAAGGTGGAAGTTTCAACCTGAAGGAATTCTCATTCACATGTTCAATAATCTCAAATGGTCCATATCTAAAGGGATTGAGTTTATTTGTTGCTCCTTGCAGTCTTTCCTTACAGAGATGGAGCCACACCTTGTATCCAACATGAAATTTATGATCTTCCCTATGTTGATCATGCAAGGCTTTACACAACCGTTATCTCTTCTTGAGTTTCTCCTGAACCCTTAGATGTATATTCCTAATCTTTTCCATAGATGTGCTTTCCTTCTGTTCTTCTCCTTGTAGTTATGCTTCTTCCTTTTGTTGTCCATAAACCATATCAAATGGTGAAGGAGGTAAATAACCAAAACATGTCTTGAATGGAGACTTATTGGTGGAAGAATGAAGTGCTCTATTGTAATAATGTTGAATGTATAATATCTATTCGTCCCAAGTCTTTGGATGTTTGTTGTTGTAACCTCTCAATAATTGCACCAATGTCTTGTTTACTACCTAAGTTTTTCCATCAGTTTGAGGATGGAATGAAGTGGATTACTTCAACTTGGTATCCATTCTTTCCCAAAGTGTTTTCCAAAATCCGCCCAAGAACCTGCTATCCCAATTAGATATGATGGAATTTGGAAATCCGAAATGTACCCAAACATCGCTGAAAATAGTTCAACTACTTCTAGCCCAGAGATTGTCTTCTTACAGGGAATGAGAACATACATTTTTTTTAAATGGTCTATCACAACAAACAAGTATTCATGGCCTTTACGATTCATAGGAAAATCTCCAAAAAAATCCATGGAGATGCTTTCCCAAGGCCTGTTTGGTACTGGAAATGGCATGTAGAAGCCAAGTTTTAAGTTGCTTGGATTTCTAGTGCTGCAAAGAACACAACCTCTAACAAACTTTTCCACATGGTCCTATATCTTTGGCCAATACACATACTGTTATAGATTCACCACTGTCTTTGTAACGCCAAAATGTCCAACAACTCTAGAAATGTGTTCTTCTCTCATCAACTGAACTCTTCTATCCTGGGGTATACACAATTTGTCCAACTTGTACAACAACCCATCTTGGAGGTGGTATTTGGTTCCTTCCATGAAAACGACCATCCTCTCCATTAGTTGTTTGTAGACTCCTTTGAAATCCTCATCTCCATCATAATACTCACTCAAAATTTCATGAGTGAAAGGCTTAAGCTACATTATCATTCCAATTGTTGCAATCTTCATATGTGGTCATCGAGAGAGCATGTCTGCTAGTCTATTTGTGACTCCTTTCTTGTACTTAATCAATAAATGAGATTGTTGCAAGAAACCTAACCACTTGTAATATATTGCTTGTTGCATCTTTCTTTGACTTTGTAGATATTGAAGGGGATTATGATTTGTGTGTATGATAGTCTATTTTCCCAAGAGGTAATGCTTCTACTTCCCCACTGCTTGTACAATCACAAAGAGTTCTTTATCATACGTGGGAAAGTAAAGTACTACTCCATGAAATAATTCCAAATGGTAGCACACATGTCTTCCTCCTTGCATGAGTATTGCTTCTAATGCATATCTAATAGCATCAGTCTCTAGCTCAAAAGGTCACTACAAATTCGACATGGCGAAGACTAGATCATTGCTAATTTTATTCTTCAAATATTCAAATGCTCTTTGTTGTGTCTTACCCCAATGAAATTTATTTCCCTTGGTAGTTACGACATGCAATGGTATTTCTACTGTGGAGAAGTTTACAATGAGTTTCCTCAAATATTGAGTTGCTCCCATGAAACTCCTGACCTCTATCACATTGGTGGGGATGGGCCATTGGGTGATGGTTGCAATATTCTCTGGATATACCCTCAACTCTCCTCCTCCAATCATGTGTCCAAGATATATCAAGGAGATCTTTCCAAACTCACATTTTTTCAAGTTGGAAATCAATTGATTCTTCGTCAAGGTCTCGAGTACATGTGTCACATGTGAGAGGTTCTCTTTCTAAGTATTGTTAAATATTAGTATGTCATCCATATACACTATTACAAAAGAATCAATTAAGGGACATATAACATCATTCATGAGTCTCATAAATGTTGCATGTGCATTGCATAATCCAAAATACATTACTAACCATTCGTACAAACCTTGTTTTGTTTTGAACGTTGTCTTCCACATGTCTTCTTTTTTGATCCTGACTTGGTGGTAACCTGATTTCAAGTCCAACTTAGTGAATAATTTGGTTGACTACAGTTGATACAACAAGTCATCAATCTTTTTCAAAGGATATATATTCTTGATGATGATCTTATTCAGGGCACGATCAATTCACATTATACAACTTCCATGTTTCTTTGGCACCATGACGATGGGTGAACCACATGGTGATGTATTGGGTCTGATGACTCCCTGATCCAATAACTATTGTAGTTGATTATTTACTTAATATAATTTGATGACATACTCCCTATACAACCCAATGTTAGGCAGTGGTGACTCCAACAATAACTGAATCTTGTGTTCAACCTCTCTCTTGGGTGGCGGTCTCCGAGGTTCTTGAAACACTTCCCTATAGACTCCAATCAATTTTTGTAGTTGTTGATGCTTCCCATCACTATATCCTTCCAAGGATTCCTTCACCTCCAACTTTCTTCCTTCTCCTTGTTGCTTCCTTTCTCTCGGGAACAACAAGAAAAACTTCTTTGTACTTCCCATGATTCTTCTTGCCCAATGAGCATTGATCAAAGAGGGATTAGTTTTGTCCTGGTGTGCATTTATGGCATAAGCTTTCACGTCGTTGACTAGCCTATATTGGTTCTCTCTCCTTATGAAAATCACATCCTTCACGTACAAATATGGACTTCCCAATATGACTCCAAATATGTCTAGAGGGACCACATCTGCAACTACTTCATCAACAAAGTTTTGATTGATGCAAAAGTTCAATTTGCAGTTGTTTCTCACTTTCAATCCCACATATTGCCTTACCCATCCCAAGGGGTATGGATGAAGATGGTATTGAGTCTCTAGTCCAATCTTATCAACCAATTTTGTAGATATCAAGTTGGATTGTGAACTGGGGTCGAACAAACAATCCACCTTGCTTTGCTTCATGCGGATTTTAATGCAAAAAAATTCAATCATTCTCTTCTCCTCCTTATGATTGCAATCAACTAATGTCACCTCCTTCTAAATATTAGTGAAATTAATCTTCCTTTCTGGGTCTAACATGTTATCCACTCGTTCCTCAACATCCACTGATATTAATGCTTTCTTCTTCTTATTTTTTTCTAAAAATATTTGGGGCACTTCTCAGGGTGAAATTTCCAACAATTCTCTTGAGTGTGTCCCTTTTGATCACATCCTTTACATTTTTGGATGGAAGATGTTTCTTTTTGTGTTGCTTCCACAATATTCTTCTCATTCCAATTCTTCTTGTCTTTTCTACTTCTCTTGTGGTTCTACTTGCTTGTGAGGATTTGTTTGTTGCCTCCAATTAACTCCCTCAAGGTACCGTGCTTGAATATTGGCCTACTCAACTATCTTTGGTCTAAATAACATTATTTGTCTACGAATCTGATCCGGATTATTTTTGGAATGAAATGAAAACAAAGAAATTACAATGAAATACTCATGAAAATTGCCAAAAACAAAGAAATACAACAATAATTGTTTTCTATTAATGAAATAATTGGAAAGAGATTGCAAAAATACAGAGTGCAAGACTCACTAGAATGGTGGTTGTTTTATCTTTGAGAATATATATGACGGCTACACTCATTCGCAAGAAGATGATTACAATGAGGCTTTAAAGGCCTTTTTATGATAAACATGAATGCCAAAACCCTAGACATCCAAAAACCTAACCCTAGGAGATGAAACGCCAAAAGTCATGTGGGCCTTGTTTGGGTAAGTTGGTACATTAACTTATCGGGGTCGTAACTTTTCCATACAATCTTCGTTTTAGGCTCGTGATAGCCCGTTGGAAAGTTCTTTTCGATAATTACACATTATGTTGTCAAACTCTGACTCTATATATAGTTTGACTATGGCATGCCAAAAAACATTGTTTAGGGCCCCAAAATGGCCCTGGAAGTATAGAAAGATGTGTTGACATGAAAACATATAAAATAAGTCAGTTGGATTAGGTGGGAGGCCACCAGTATCCACCTGGAAGATGTGTAGGGCTTTAGACATCCCCAAAAGTGTACAACCCTCAATTACAAATAAGTACAGAAGAACATGTTGAACTAAAAACTGACAAGAGGAGTTGGTTGGAATAGGTGGGTGGCCACCAATATCCACCTGGATCAATCCTCCCCCCTTAGGAAGCAATGGTCTCCATTGCGTTGAGTGCCTGGGGAAGAGGGGAAAGTGTTTTCTGAATCTAAAACTTGGTGAGTTGTGTGCCTTGTTGGAGAAGTTGTGTTGCTTGGCCCGTGGACGGATGTCACGAACTTGTTGATGGCGGGGTTGAATCTGTTCCACCAACCTATTGTCTCTGGGTTTGACGAGGCATTGTGTAGGCACCATTGTAGTTGAAGAAACAATATCCTCTTTCTCTTCGACAATCTGTTTTTGCTAGATAGAAGGTGTTGAGGCTGCAGTGGTTGTAACAGTCTTTTGTGCATCCTTTGAACAAACTGTGAAGAGGATTAATTTTGCAGTATGAGAGATTACCTTGCGGTGTTGTTTTGGGGGAGAAGTAGTTGGAACTACCTCTGGTATTATATAGAGTTGACCTCCCAGAGTAATAATGACACTACGGGGTCTAGAATCATAGACAACATGACGTTTCCACATATATGGTTGGCCCAAAACAACATCACATACATCAAGAGGGGAAACATCACACACTACCTCATCCTTGAAGGGTTGGATGCCATAGGATAGGAGACACTACTGGCTGACATAGACATCTCGTCCTAGGTGAAACCACACGATGTTGTATGGTTGTGGGTGTGGTGTTATCGACAACCCTAACTGTTTAAAGAACTTATCTTATATGAGGTTCTTCTGGGTGTCGTTATCAACAATGAAATGTAATGGGGTTCCCTTCACCCACATCTGTGAATGGTAGAGGCACTCCCCCTCTTCAGGATCTACTAGTTCTTCTGGTTGAATTGTTGTGGTTGTGACAATAGCAGTGGGGTTTGCGTCGATGATCTGTCTATTTTCAATATTTTCTAGATCGTATTTTGAATTAGGGTTTAGCTTTGTGTCTTTGACCTTGACCACTAATGACTGTTTCGAGCGACATTCATCGGTGTTGTGCTAGGGTTTTTTTTGGAAGTCACACTACTTCCCAGTGTCATTCTTCGTCTTTCCTTTACCATTCTTGTCCTATGTCTTGGAATGGTTGTCTAGAGGTTGTTGGTTAGGGACATCTTTACCGTGCTTTGGTTGTTGCAGATTTGCAGACCTGAATTCCCATTTTTTTTGGTGCCTAATTTTTTTCTCGATTTTGACAGCATATCGATAGGCATCTCCCAATTATGAGATGTTTAGGAAATCCATTTCGGTTTGAATGTACTTATGTAGGGCCTAACGGTATTTCAGAACCATATGTTGCTCAGAGTCTTTGATACCCAGCTTGGTGCGCAAGGTATGTAAAGTATTTGTGAACTCCGACACCGTTTGGCTCTTCTCTTTTTGCAGTGTGGTCCATCTCATAATTATCAACATGATAGTACTATTCTTTGACCGCATCCACAAAAAAATCCCAAGTGGTCCCAGCCCCATATATTCCATATTCCTCTGTGGAACTTTTCTCCCAATAAGTTTCCCACCAATTTTTGACATGGGGAAGAGCCTCAAGGAGTGCGAAGGTGATCTTTTCCTTGTCGAAAAAAATTTGAACAGAGAAATAACCTTCTAATAGATTTAACCATTTTTCTAGGGCATCCACATCTATCTGACCTTCAAATA
This sequence comes from Picea sitchensis, assembly GCA_010110895.2. Lineage (NCBI taxonomy): Eukaryota > Viridiplantae > Streptophyta > Pinopsida > Pinales > Pinaceae > Picea > Picea sitchensis. The sequence goes on from SNQJ01S0056225.1 coordinate 57,152, forward strand.
TAGGAATATCAAAATTAACTTGTACCTTGAAGGGAGAGGCTCCTCCAAAATGGTCGCTTGATGAAGATGTGCATGTTGTTATCGACAGGAATTGAAGGATGTGTGCAAAGTTATCCATCATTTCGTCCCTCTATCGCACGAGAGCTTGCTCAAGCAACAAGTTAATAGAATCTTCTGCTCTGCTATTTTATTTTTTGCATCCATCAAGAGAGACAAGCTCGAGACCCAACTGGCTATACTCAGATCTCGTCGGAGACATGCGCTGAAAAACAATCAAGAGCAGCCTACTCTGATACCATTGATCCAGATTCTTTTCAGAAAGAAATGAAAGCAGAGAAACTACAATGAAATACTCATGAAAATTTCCATAAACATATAAATACAACAATACTTGATTTCTATTAATGAAAGAATTTTAAAGAGACTGTAAAAATATAGAGTGCAAGACTTGCTAGAATGGTGACAACTTTATCTCTGAGAAGATATGTGACGGATAGGCTCATTCACAAGAAGATGATTACATTGAGGCTTTGAAGGCCTTTTTATGATAAATATGAATTCCAAAACACTAGACATCCAAAAACCTAACCCTAGGAGATGAAACGCCAAAAGTCATGTGGGCCCCGTTTGGGTAAGTTGGTACATTAACTTCCCAGGGTCGTAAATTTTGAATACGATCTTTGTTTTAGGCGCGTGATAGCCCATTGGAAATGTATTTTTGAGAACTACTCATTATGCTTTCAAAATATAAATTTGACTACAGTTTGACTGTGTCACGCTAAAAACATTGTTTATGGCCCAAAACAACCCTCGAAGTACAAAAAGATGTGTTGACATGAAAACATATTAAATAAGCCAGTTGGATTAGGTGGGAGGCCACTAGTATCCACCTGGAATATGTGTAGGGATTCAGACATCCCCAGAAGCGTAGAACCCCCAATTACAAAGAAGTAAAAAATAATGTGTTGAACTAAAAAATGACAAGAGGAGCCATTTGGAATAGGTGGGTGGCCACCAATATCCATCTAGATCAAAATATGAGGTAACAATGCCCCCAAATACTTGACCAACATGTCTGGACTTTTGAGAGATACCCCCATATGAATTTCTCTCTTCATGAACTCTGTCATGAACTCCTACACTGATTGTCCTTATATTTTCCTGAAGTACTGCCATACTGTTTGGTGGTGTTCCTCATATCTTATTGGATATAATTTTGATTTGATCATGTTTATGAACACTTCCTAATCAGTCACCGGTGGCTTATTTCCTAGTGCTCTACTTATTGCATCACTCTTCCACCGTGTCAAAACATGGCCTTCAAGCTTCAACTACGTAAAAGCAATCTTTTGTTTCCTAGTTACTTCATATATGCCGAAGTATACTTCCATCTGTTGTAGCCATTGTTTCAACTTGATAGAATCCACTTCCTTGACATAAGGCTTGATTTCCACCTTGGCCTCTACATGAAAAGGTACATGTGTCTTGCTATAACTGTGCTCTCTCATCTTTGGCTCAGTCTTATGCTCTATCTCTAGCTTATTTTCTCCCTTCTTGGGGCCTTCATGACATGCCTTTGTTGATTGTGTTTCTTCACTCTTCCCTACCAATAGTTGTGACACCATTGATGTCAACGTAGCCAAACTTTGCTCAAATCAATCCAGCCCAACCCTGGGGTCTTGTTCTTCTTCATAATTTTCCCCTGACATTATCGATGCTCTACTTCACTCTAGCCCTAACAAAAACTCTTGTACACTTCTTTTGTAATCATTGTGGGTTCATACCATACATGTCTAAATAATGCATTCAAACTTCTGCTCTAATACCATATGATCCATAAACGGAAGGCTTATATCCTATCCAAATCACCAACATAGATATCTATGTTAAAACAAATATGATCTTAGATATTTTGATGATGGAAAAATACTCGACCAACCAAGCCACAGTCAAGTCGATCCAATTAAAAGATGAAGTTGACTTCCTGATAATCGAGGCAAGAAGCAAGTCGTAAGAAAGACAAGTTGTGTCAAAAAAAAAATGTGTTGGAAAAATGCAAGTTGGGTCGAAGGTAAAGCAAGTTGAACAAAGTCGCATTGACCAAATCGAATTAGACGGAAGTTGGTTCGACCAAGAAAGACAAGTTGACCAAGTTTGGACCAAACAAATCGTGGGAGGATTCGTTCAACTAATAATTGTTGTAGATCGAATGAGGAAGGTAAATCAACCAAGGAAAATCCCAGTTGGATGAAAGTCGACCTGTTATCAAAGAAATCAATTAACAGGTGGATTTGGTAGCCAACAATGACAGGAAACCTTCTACAAATAGAAATTGGTGACCATCAACCGAGAAGAAAGTATAAGGGGCGAATTTGATCACCAACGACATAAGAAAAAGTTCTGGGACAATTTTGGGTAACCCACAATGCACAAAAAATCTATGGAAGTCGATTTTAACATTCATGGGAAGAAAAAACATTTTAGAAGTCAACTTTGGCATTCAACGACAAAGGAAAATATCTAGGGAGAAATTGACAGCAAGTGGAGTGGAAAAAATATCTATATGGTTCATTGGTAGCTAATTAACACCCAAACAACCCTGGACTTCGATATCTAATCCATTCATGATTTGTGGGAAAAGAGAAAATTCCTATTGAAGTCGAGAATGTGCCCAACGACTCAAAACAAAAATAGAAACCCACAATGACTTCGCAATATCTTGGGAAGGATGGCCATTGATTCCCAACTCAAAAACAAATATATCAATGCATGACTATAGTTAAAGAGTTGTTAGTCTGGCTTTTAAACCCATGACGACCATTTCCATATAAAACGAGCTCAATTCCAAACTGGTATGAAATTTCATTTGCTAAGTAAAACACAGACAACCATTAAATTACAGTGCACAACATTTACCATTCAAGAACAAATACAACCAAAAAAATCATCACACATAATTTACCTTGGAAACCCAAACGAGAAAACCATCATTCTTTTGGCTTCGAACATGCTCTTATTTATTCAACAATGGGAAAGTTACAGGCTCTTTGGTTCGTCTCTATGATCCTTAGTAAAATTTGGGCAACCTCTCTCCCTCATTCACAACCAAAGAACCCCTTTTCCATTGTGGGGAAACATATTATAGTAGACTGCGTCGACTAAGAGGTTAGTTGGAAGGTCAGGCGTCCCCGATGCTTCAACTTCTCTTCAATTTGTTACTCCTTCCATTCTTATTTGTTTTTCTTTTCTCCCACGTGGAAAGGGTCTAAAGTCTCATTATTTATTTACAATATGCTTCCTGAATTTACATCTATTACATACAAAATGGACATCAATAGTGATGGCATGGGGCCCTTCATGCCAACAAGTCGTTCTCCTTCTTCGTCCATAGATTTAAAATTTTCCTGTGTTGATCATCCTATATTCCTGTGTCGATAGCCAATTGTTCGTGTTGGATCTGATTTAGATCACCAACCCATGCCACTTTGGAAGGCTATGAAGACATCCGAGCAAGATTGGAATTTGAGAGGAAATTTTTTTGTTAGAGACCATTTTGCCCATATTTTATGCTTAAATTTTTCATGCGACTGTCTTCTGAAATAGGTATGCAAATTGATTCAACGTATTTTTTACTGGTTATTAATTTTATAAAATGTCATTAATACCTTGCACTTTTTTCATGCATTGGAGGTAAGTGGGGTTATGTTGGATGTTGGAGTGTGGCTTTATGTCATTTCCGAATCCTTTTTTTATTCTAAATAGCTTGTGGTGCTTAATGAGATGCAAATAGCTACCCACCACCATTTACTTTCGATCAGACAATGGACATTGAAACGTACAATGTGGATTTTCTACTATCAAAGGTTAAAGCCCAGGAAAGCAATTTGTTTTGGATTTACCATGAATCTAGACTCGACCTCCAGATAACTTGTGACATGGATGACCTTCCCTTCCCTGACATGATACATTGCTTCCCTTCCCTTTCAGGTTATAGTGGATGGATAACCTTAGCTCGTGTGATAACGATGTTATGGGTGATGTTGTGTGATGAAGCTGCTACGAGTGTTGGGAAACGGATAGTCAAGTAAGGGCCAAGGCATTGTGTGAATTTCCCATTGTTTCTAAGTTTAGATATGAGTTTTTCTTTGCGTTTATGGGGTCTTGAGTTCAAATCTTTCATGAAAGCAAAAATCCATATAGTTTTTCTTTGCATCCATTTTTATTTATTTGATTACAAATTTTCCACAGAACGTAACACTCCAATTATTAAGCATAAGATTTAGGTTATCCAAATAAATCAAATGTACAAGCCACTGTTTCTAAGTTTAGATATGAGTTTTATTTTGCATCTATAAAGTCTTGAGTTCAAATCTTTGATGAAAACAAAAATCCATATAATTTCGTTTTACATCCATTTTTATTTATTTAATTGCAAATTTTCCATCGAATAGAACACTCTAATTATTAAAAATTTAGGTTATCCATATATATTGAATGTACATGCCATTGAAGATAAGCTAGAAAAAACAAAAGACATTATAAATGGACAAGTGTATACATTAACATTAAAGCTAAAATAAAGGCAACATTTTTTTTACGATGTCAAAATAGAAGAAATTAAAGGATTGTTCTTTCTTCATGAAATGAAAATTGAAAATCGATAAAGCAAAAAGAAACGCTACAACCCATTCTTGATGGGACACACACTTTACATAGAGGGGTCCTTAGTTCTCGATTTTTAGAGTTCTCATTCACACTAAAATTAAATGCAAAAGTATAAAACCGAACCGATGACTTGGGATTTGATAAACATAATAATGGAACCCTTTCCAACCAATACGCTCTATCTTTGTCATTATTATTCCAAACTGAAATTAAAAGCTTAAAAAATACGATGAAAATGAGCAATGACGCTCATGTAACCTTACTTAGTCAATGGTTTTCCTTGAGATTGTTGTAAGATAAGAGCTTGGAAAGCCTCTCCATTGCATTTTGTCCTATGTATATCAATCCAACTTGGGTTACCTTCCCTCCAAAGTGTGCATTGTTCGTATTAAGGTTATAGTTATCCTCTAGGAGCCTAGGGGTCAATCCATTAATAGGACTAGTTTATGTCATATTTTGTTGATGCACTAGATGTGCCTTCAGAAAATTTGTTTAGGTTTAAAGTAATTAGGCTTAATGTATTGCTGAAAAATGAATTTCCTTTTTTCCTAGCAAGCTAATTGGATGGATATGGGATTTCCCTTAAAATAGTTTTACTAATATTTATTTCCAACAAGTAATTTCAAAATAATGGTATTTATTAATAAATTTAATTTTCTATGTTGTTGAATTAATCCAAAGTTAAAATGGATTTAGGTTATGTGTGTGTGAACTTTATGTTTAACACATCATTTTGGTTTTTTCATTTTGAAAAGTATGTAAACTTCATTATTGAAGGATAATTTTTTAATCAAAACTTTATTATTCAAGGGTTAATTTCTTATAATACTTCATTATTGAAGTCACAATTTTAAACATAATTTTTTTTTACAGGAAATATAAAAATAAAAAAGTAAAAAAAAAAGCAAGGATTTGATGGATAAAGAAGAATCCAAATTCCAACCCTGCATCTTAGTAGGCCTATCTTGATGTGGGCACTCCACCACTAACAATAACCAACATGAACATGTGGAATATAGACCATCAAATCTGACAACTTATAATCCACCTATCACAACATTGAAGCATAATAGGCTGGATATTGGCTGCAGGCACTCTACTAGCTAACCCTTTAACACGAGCTTTTGGTAGTTAAAGGATCTTGTGAGGATTGCATGAGGATAACGGGTACAGAAAAGAAATGAACATTGTTCAAAACGACTTGAGAGGGAAAATCTCATTTGCCCTCTTGAGCAATTAATGGAGTGAACAAGAGTGTGAGGGACATTTAAAGGAGAGGAGCAAAACATGATAGAAGCAGTTGCTACCAGTCTTATAGAAAGCATTGACTTCTAAAATAGCTTAAAGAAACCCTTTGAAGAGGTTTCCGCTGTTACTAATTTCAGAGAAGATTTTTAATTACTGCAGAGCTTGTTTCCATTAAATCCCCGTTGAAGGGAGCCGGACAAAAGAGGAACTAAAGATTAATATCCAATAGGTTCGAGAAACTGGAGGATATTTTGGATGACACTGAGGACATAGTGGAGAATGGTGTTGAGGATATAGTGGAGAATGGTGTTGGTTAAATGTTTTATTTTTTGGGTTTTTTTTGTCGCAATCCAACAATGTAAATTTGGACAAAATCTATATTTTCTGTTATTTAAATTGTATGTATAAATGGATTCAGCTTACTGAAAAACTCTAAAAGCATTCAAATTATACAAACTCAATCACTCAAATTTGCAGATCCAACACCAACTCACAAGTTTGATAACACCATCTTTAACAAGTTTCACGACCTATCTTCCGCTACAAGATCAGGAGCTCAATGGATCGAATATACAATACAGACACCAGGGCTACATATCTCCAATATTTTATCTCTGTCGTGGATGCGCATGTTCATCTTGCAAATAATTCAAAAAACAGGAGGGACAGATCCAGTTATCTTCTTAATAAGTCTCACACTGTGGGTATGGATGATAACGTTGATGTAGTTACTAAATTGATAATGTAGGAAGAGGGTCCTAAGTCATTGGCGTTGTTGAGATGGGAGGGTTGGGCAAAAATTTTCTGTTCCAACATGTTTTCAGTTGGAAGGAGATGGAAGAACGTTTCCACCACCCTGCTTGGCTCCCCGGGTTTGGATATCGCAGTTATACGTTATCGTAACCATGTCCATATAGGAAATGATTGTTACAGGTCCCCGAAGAAGCTTTGTTGTGGGATCCCAATCTTCTGCTACTGCAATTTAGCTCTGCTCGATGATTCCAAAGGCGATGGATCTCTCGAAGGGTAAACTGCAGATACAGATAGGTAGAAACCTAGTAGATAAAGGCGTTATCATTTATATCAATGGAATTGTTGCTTTATCAACTTAGTCTAAATATTTTAAGTTTTTGTTTTTTTTATGGATATTTTTTGGATCAATTTTATCTAAAATGTAATTAGAAATTTAGAAAATTGCAGATTTCAATGATTGAGATTATATATTTTGAGTGTTTTCGTGTCTTGAAAGTTTTGAGAGAGCTCCAATGACCACAATTCAATATTCTATATCCATACTGCAAAATTGTTATACCAATGTTAATTGTATATTAATGAATTGTTTATCTATATTCTCCAATGGTTATGCCAGCCTTAATTCTGAAAAATTGTAAAAAATACAGATAATTTGGGATATTGGGATATTTAGTTGTTAAGACCTTCATCTGAATCATTTTATTTGAATTAAATTTTTTATTTTGTAATAAATGTTGTATATTATAGTTAAGTTTTTTTTCATAATATCATTTTTTCACTTATTTTGATTATGAATATAAATAGTAATTAGGGGTAGTATTTAGTTTAGTGTATGACATTAAGGTTAAATGTTATTAAAAAGTATTTGACTTTTTTGTAGTTGCTATTTAAGTTGAAAGTGTCTTCAAATTGGCTAAGAGCTTGTCTTTCTTTGGCTTAAAGAAATAGGTTAATGATCCAAGATATAGAAGGATTTGACAAGAATGAAAATTTGTTCACTTATAAACCACCATGAGATCATTTCAAATGGTGCCATTTTTTTTTATAACAGTGATGATAACATCCCGTGATGATTATTTTTGTTACCAATTGAAAACTTACTTATAATTAGTTTTGCCACCTTAAAAAAAACAATGCTTTGATCATCACAAAAAACATTTATTTTATCATTAACTCATTTAAAAAAAGTGTTTGTAAAAAAACACAGAAAACACAATATAATAAAACAAAAAACCTTAAAAATACCCAACCATGATTAAGTGGGGTGACAAGTATCAACGATATCATATTTGGTGCTCATTCAAGTATCATCAGTCCAAGCAGTAAGTTGCATACGTTTGGGACCTAGAAATGCATTTGCTACTGGGATTTATGTCCCCCTTACAGTTGCTTGAAATTGACTCATTATTATTCTTTTGCAAGTGAGATATTTGGTAAGGTTGAATTTAGTTAAATAATTTTAATAGTGAAATTTTAGTTGGATAGTTGCAACATGTATGAGAGTGATTAACAAAGGGTTTATGGTCAATGCACCTTCTTTTCAAAGATTCAACAATAATAATCATGAGAATTATTGGTGAGTTGCAACTAATACTCATGGATATGGGTCATAGATTAATGACTTACACTAAGTACTTAATCCCGAAAACAATATATAATATGTTGCACTAAGAAAGCCCCTATATACTTAAACCATTTCCATTATTACTATGTTTTCATTGTCAAGTTTCTATTTCTTATATATTAGTATCTAAAATCTTTTTGTTGAAAATGCACATTCTTGTTACACTTCAAAAACATTAGTTTGTAGTAATTTGTAATGCTTTCTCAAATATAAACATATCAAATATAGTATATAAGTATATCAAATAGAGTTTACACGTTTTTTTATATGATTTATGTTTCAAACCATAATGTTTAAAGTTTATATTAAAGGAAATTATTCATTCATGCAGTATAAAGTGATTTTCAAAGGAAGTCATTTCTCTTTCCATTTAAGGAAAACATTTCTTTTCTTACATTTTAACATTGAGTTAAATATAAGGAAATCATTTCTTTTTAATTTAAGGAAATTATTTCTCTTTTTACATTTCAACATTAATTACTTATTACATACACTAAAAACATTAATATAACATTCCTCCAATTAAGTTTTACATTTAACTCACGATCTCTTATACTCTAATGTTATGAAACAACAATTTTTACAAAAGATTATATATCTTTCTAACCAAACTCCAAATTCTTCAACACATTTACACAAAACAAACAATATTTATATCTTCTAAACATAAATCAAATCATTATCATTTATCCTTCCATATTCATTCAAATATACTGCAAGTGTAAATGTAAATACATTAAGAGGAAGAAACCTCTCGACACTTTTCATTCATATTCATAATGATTAGTAGTACAACCAAATAGATTTCAATTTGAATTCATTTATACCATCCAAACCACTAAATTTTAATTTGAATTCATTTATACCATCCAAACCACTAAATTTTAATTTTAATTCATTTATACCATCCAAACCACTAAATTTTTTAAAAGGAAGTACAATTTATCAAGGGAAATTAAAGAATGAAATATTTTCATCTTGGTTTGAAAGTATAAATTTTCCATTTGAAATAATAGTTTTAAAACCCTTAACATCAAATTTCCACATGAAAGTTTATGCATCTAAAGAATGGAGAAATGGGTCATTAAAGGCATCCTCATCCATACTATTCACTCTCAATGGGCAGAGTTTGGGTGGTGGTTAGTAAGACATGGTATTTAAATTAAATGCCAAATGCAATAATAGAATCTTAAAACCCTCAACATTAAAATTCCACAGCAAAATTTATGCATACATGCAAAGAACGGAGAAACTATTCCTTTTTCCAACATTCCTTAAGGAATTTGCATGCAAGCAAAGAACAAAGAAGCTATTCCTCTTTCCAACATTCTTTAAGGAATTTGACAATAGAACATAAGACTATCAGTTTCAAAGATTAACCCACTAACTTTTTTTGGCACAATGATGAAGGGTCACCAAAGGCTTTAGTAGGAGTAGCAATTGAGTTATAACTCTAGGCCACCTAACCAATAAACAATTCACATAAGAACCAATAAATCAAATAGAGTTGAGCAAACTGGAACCGTGAAAACACCAAATAAAGTTGAGCGAACCAGGATCCCATGAGGACAAACTAGAAACCCATGGGAGAAAACTAGAGTCTATTTCAAGGCCAAAATAAAAACCTCAAATTGAATCAAATGAAATAGAGCAAGAAAACATGGAGAAATAATCCATATAGATTACCCAAATTTCAGACCCAAAACCAAATCCATTATCCCATCTTGTGATACAATCAAATCTGATTAAATTGATGTACCTACTCCCACATTAAATGTTGAGTGTGTGAGGGTACCATGAAGGTAATGCACCTTCTTTGTTGTGCTTCATGGTTAAATTCTCCATGTCTATTAATGTGTCATTTACTTATCATGCAACTCCAATACATAACTATGGGTTAACTCCAATACATAACTATGAGTTAGAGCTTAAGGTATGGAGAAAATTGACATCCTACTTTTTGTTCTTAAGGTTCCACACTCTAGCTAATAGCTATATTGACCAGCTAATTGATCTGCCTTTTGGTTGATCTCCCATATGATATGGTAGAATTCAATGCTAACTTCCTTTCTTATTATTTTAAGAATTCTTATAAGTTTTCTATCATCAAAGAGTCTTTCAACTATGTCTAAAGTCAATGCTTCTATAAGAGTGGTATTGGATGCCGCTGTCATGTTCTTCCTCACCTTTGAATGTCCCTCACACTCTTTCTCACGCCAGTAACTGCTCGATCAAATACACTTATGTCTTGAACCTTGACCCTACAATAAAATATATAGGAAATATATGATTATGGATGAAAGGCGCCGGTAGCAAATGATCATCTAGGCCACGTGCAGAGAGTTCTGGATCAACTAAGCCATCGATCAGGAATCATTTGGGCAATGTGAAAAGAACTTAAGCGATTGACGAGGGACATATTGCAGACTGAAATTTTCCATCTCACTTCGGTTTGAACCATACTCATTTAATTTATGTACCCAATCTCCGGATGCAATATAATTTTCACAGTGTGGGATACCGGTAAGGGTCCATCATATTAAGTTGTTATTTATTTTGATGTTTTTTCCATTCATAATTCAATCAAATTTTCATTCCATGTAAAATTGTAATTTTAGTAATTGAAAATTATAATCTTGAAACAATTTCAAAATATACTCAAAATTATAATTTGAACAATATTAACATTTTAATAATTTTTCATCCTCCAAATTCTAACCAATACAAAATTATTTGATATCAAATGCTCAATCCACACTACTACATCCCATAC
>SNQJ01S0056226.1:16707-39108 GCA_010110895.2 Picea sitchensis
TTTAACGCACTTGACGATGATAACAAATGCTCGGTATAACTCATCTTTGATGAGTCCCTTGACATATTTTTAATGAACCTGAAGAAGGAGGGGTTCAATCTTGTATCGATTTTGGGGATTGGTCCCACATAGGTCATTCAATGAATAATTTTACAAGCCCAAAGAAGGTAAACTCGATGGTTTTTCACGTTTATAGAGTTTGAAAATAACTTAAAGATGACTCCATGGGTGGTAGTTTATCTCATTTTTGGCCTTGCGATACTAATTACTTCTATGTAACATCCCCAACCACCCACAGGCTGGGAAATGCCATGCTCAGATGCTTTACTTAAATCTGAGACCGTTCTGTAACGTCCCCGACCATCTCTTTCCGGGCCACGCTACACCAGAGAAAACATATGTTCTCTGTGTGAGACATATTGTAACATACTTAACATCCAAACTGAGCTATGTTACATAAATTTCTATCTGCATGTGATTTAAACATATACACACACATAATTCTTGCAGAAGCATTATATATAAAATGTAGGAATACAAATATATCTATAGATACACAGATTCACACTGAAATCACTCTAAACATGCACATGTAGCATATACCAGAAATACCCACAAATATACAAACAGTCATAACCATGCATAAGATAAACCCATAAAACAGAACATGTAAATAATAATGCAACATGTAATTTTATCACACAAATGGAACTTATCTTGGTAATAATATCACCAACTGTGTGCAAACCATCCACGAACCTCCCATCCTTACACCACACTATTCATCACTCTCAACAGTGAGTCACCCCCGAGCTGGGACTAAACTCCATCCGGGGAAAGGAATTCCTAACCAGGCTAAAGGCTCATTGACAACAGGAAAGACTCCTTCCCAGGTGTTCACTCAACTAACATCCTACAGTCCCTCATTCCCCACATGCCTGTCCCACCCAAGGAAGTGTGCCCCTTCTCTTCTCAACAATCCCTCGACTACCCCACTTCCCTTCTAGGGCTTCAACAACAGGCCAAAAAGGTAGTCTCAGGGCCCTGTAGCTGCAATTCAACACCTTTAGGAAGTTAATTCCCAACAATTCTCTCACCTAGAGAATTGCTCACGGGCTTGAAAACCCACCTATTCAATATCCCACGGGCATGACAACCCAATTCTTCAGTATCCCATGATCCTGAAAACCTGCTTCTTCATTCCATCTTCCCAACTAACCCGCTACACCAACCTCTGTAGCCATGGATACAAGCTCTGTATAGTGACAAAAAGTGTGGAGGATAACTGACTGTGTGAGTGAAAAATGGTCATGGAATCATGGCTAAATGATCATTGAATGATCAAAGAAATCATGGAAAAGATGATGGTCCGAATGATGGGGAAGTGTGAAAATGAGCTAAGACCCAAAAATATGTATGCATGTTTCCAACTTGACACTTGTCCTGTTGGGAGCTACTTTGGCCCACTTGTCCTCAACTTTGGAACTTAGGATAAAATAATTATCCATACTTTATGATTTAAGAATATTAATATAATATTCCTTTTTGGCTCAAGCTTCCTAGATTATCCCCTTTCCTTAACTTAGCCCCTCCCTCTCCCTAACTAGTGGAGTTTAGTCCCCCATCTCTTTTATCATGGTTGGTCTGCGCGCAGTGATGTATTTTATATTAGATATGAGACATGTACAAAAATAGGCACACTGGCCATTTAACATCTAGGCTCTCTAGCCTAATAAAAACATAAGCATCCTAGCTTATAATAACTGGATCACAAGCCTATACAACATATCTTATACATAAAGGCTCCCTGGCCTCAACATCGTGTGCACGTAAGATGTTGCATGTGGTATCATGGAATGTGCACACATCCTCATTTTACTGCACAGTACCTGCGTGCATTATGCCATGAAAGGTGCATCCAAAATTATATCAAAACAACTGACCATTTTAAGTACATTTGTATTTACATTTACAATTGGGTCCAACCTTAGGGATATTACAATCCCCTCCCCTTATTTATGCATTGTCCTCAGTGCATCATGTACCTATGTACAACTAAATTTCAAAAATCCTCAAAAATATGCAGGTATTCTGCCTGCATTGCATCCTCATGCTCCCAAGTAGTGTCCTCAGGACCGTACCAACTCCATTAGATCTTTACAAGCCCTATGGCTCGATTCTGGAGCTATTTGATTTTCCAGTCCATAATGCACACCAGATGCACTTGAAAAGCGCCTTCTTGCTCCACCTGAATCACTTTCCAATCAATAACATGATTAGCATTAGGTATATATTTCTTTAGCAATGATACAAGGAATAAATTATGAACAGACATAGATGCAGACAATGCAATCATATAAGCTATTGGACCAATCCTCTCTAGGATTTCAAATGACCCACAATAGTGAGCTCTTAATTTTGAACAATTTCCCAACTTCAGGGAACTTCTATTGGCTTTCACTTTCAAGAATACATGGTCACCCACTTTAAATTCCCTGTGAGTTCTTCCCTTATCAACATAGCTTTTCTGCCTATCTTGGGTAGAATTTATTTATTTATTTATTTTCAACATTTTCTCTTCCATTTCCCTGAGCAATTCTGGCCCAACCACTGCTCTATCTGCTGGGTCATCCCGGCTTACCGATGTGTTGCACTTTCTTCCATAAAGTGCCTCAAATGGGTTCATATTTAGAGATGATTGGTACCCATTGTTATAAGAAAACTATACCAAGTTTAGGTAGTCTTCCTATTTTGATGGTTTATCCATCACATACATCCTCAACATATCCTCAATCACTTGATTCACCCTCTCTGTTTGTCCATCTATTTCTAGATGATAAGCTGTACTGAAATTCAAATTTGTTCCAAATCCATTAAATAATCCCTTCCAAAATTTTGAGGTAAATTTTGGATCTCTGTTAGACACAATTGTCTTAGGTATTCCATGTAATCTAGAAATTTCGCTCATATAAACATCAACACTGTTCGCTGCCTTGTGAGTGAGCTTAACTGGAATAAAATGGGCAGCTTTAGTAAGATTATCCACCACTACCATGGTAGAATCATGTTGCTTGTTTATTCTGGGCAGTTTAGTAATGAAATCCATGGTTACAACTTCCCATTTCCACTTAGGAATGGGTAATGGCTATAGAAAACCAGTTGGGTGTCTATGCTCAGCCTTTACCTTTTGACATTCCAAACATCTGGCCATAAAATCAACAACCTCTTTCTTCATGCCTGGCCAATAATATTGGCTCTTGATAGATGCTATAGTTTTCTGATATCTTGGGTGCCCAGCATAAGGCACATTACGCATTTCTCTCAATATCAGATTTTTCAACTCCTCGGAATTTGGTACATAAATTATGCCCATGTACATGATAATTTCATCCTTATCTAGCTTGTATTCTTCAATTTTCTGCTGCAAATTACTTTGCTGTAGTTTTGCCACTAAATCCTTGTATTGTAAATCTGATTTGGCAGTCTCTATAATTATGTGTTTCAAATTTGATTGATACATGCTAATGGTTGTAGCATGCATTTCATGCACTCTTCTACTGAGTGCATCAACCACTTTGTTCTCTTTCCCCTTGATGTGCTTTATATCAAAGTCATATTCTCTTAGAAATTCTAACCATTTTCTTTGCATAACATTTAAAGGTGGTTGATCAAACAAATATTTCAGACCATTTTGGTCTGTCCTCATCTCAAACCTTTTCCCCATGAGGTAATTTCTCCATTTCTTCAAGGCATGTACTATGGCTGCCAACTCCAAATCATGAGTGGCATAGTTCCTTTCATGCTCCTTCAACTTCCTTGATTCATAACATATAGCAAACCCATTTTGACTGAGGACTCCACCAAGTCCCTCTTTACATGCATCTGTGCATACAATGAAGTCTTCATTTGGGTCTTCTATCCTTAATATTGGATCACTTGTTAATAATTGTTTCAAGTGTTGAAAATTCTTTTCACAATCCAATGTCCACTGAAATTTCACACCCTTTCTTTGCAAGGAAGTGATTGGGTGTGAAATATTTGAAAACCCTCCTATATATATCCTATAGTATACTGCAAGGCCCATGGATGATATCACCTCTGTCACATTCTTTGGCACTGTCCATTCTCTAATGGCTTCTATCTTCTCAGGATCCACTGCTATCCCATCCTTTGAAATGATATGATCCAAATAGTGATTTTTCTTCTGATAAAATGAACACTTTCTCAATTTGGCATACAATTGATGCTACCTTAATACTTGCAAAACCATCATCAAATGATGTTCATTCTCTTCCTCTGAGTTGGAATATATGATAATTTCATCCAAAAAGACATTGAAAAACTTGTCTAAATATTCTCGAAAAACACCATTCATTAAGCACATGAAAATAGCTGGTGCATTTGACAACCCAAATGGAACCACTGTGAACTCATAATGACCATACCTTTTCCTGAAAGAGGTCTTGCGGATGTCTTCCTCTTTAATTCTTACCTGATGGTATCCTGACCTGGGATCTATCTTTGAAAAGACCTTTGCATCCTTCAATTGATGAAAAAGATCATCAATCCTTGGCCCAGGATACTTGTTCTTAACAGTCACTTTATTCAACTGTCTGAAATCAATGCACAATATTAGTGTTCCATCTTTCTTCTTCACAAACAAGACTGGGGAACCCTGAGGTGACACACTTGGGCATATATACCCCTTCTTCAGAATCTCTTCAGGTTGCATTTGAAATTCCTTCATCTCTGGTGTACTCATTATGTAAGGAGTCTTTGTGACTGGAGCTTCTCTAGGCATTAGATTTATAGAGAAATCAATGTCCCTCCTTGGGGTTAGTCCTGGTAACTCCTTGAACACATCTTAAAAATCTTCCAGGACTGCATAATCTTCCATATTTGACACCTTATTTCTAGATGTCTCTTCCATATGTGCTATAAATATTTGACACCCTTTTCTGTAACATTTCTCCAGCTGCAACACTGAAATTTCTCTGATGGTTACTTCCCTGAGAATTCCCTGCAATTTCCTTAGCTTCCCTTCCTCATACAAGCAAGTAAATGCTTTGTTATGACAGTCTAGGAGGCATGATGTTGGTCCAACCAATCCATCCCAATTAGACAGTCATAGGAACCTAAAGGAAAGATGTTCAAATCTTCTTGGGTGCTCATTCCATTCATGTCCATAAGACATGACTTAACCATCTCATTAACTTTTCTTTTGGCTCTTGTAGCCAGCTACACCAACCAAGATTTCCCATGCTTGCTTCTTGGAAAATGCAAACTTTCCACCATCTTAGGATCTATATAACTATGACTAGCTCCTGAATCAATTAAAATAGCAATGGTTTAGTTCTTGATCATACCTTCCACTTCAATCATATGTGACTGATACTCTGCTTGCTTGTTGTCTAGGGCTGCATAGACCCTGGGTACCTTTCTGCCCATGTCCTACACTGTTTAATCTTGTTGTACATTGTGAATAGTCCTCCCTTTTTCACTTCAGTGAGGACAATCTCTGAACATGTGATCCCCTTTACAACTCCAACATTGAATAGGTGGTTGCCTTGGCCTTTGACTCCCTGTGTCAATCATCCTAGTTTCTTTAGGAGTTTGTTGTCCTTGCGGATTATTTCTAAAGAATGGTGGCTTAGACCCCTTCTTCCTTTGATCCACCTTGAATTTATTGTTGTCTTCCAAATATTTTTGGAAAGTTGGTCTTGATTTTAGCTGATCATATAGGCACGTAGCTCTCCTTATGGTCTCCTCCAATGTCTTTGGATCATCATACTATATTTTTTCACTGATGAATGATGGAAATCCACTCAAATACCTTTGCTTCTTAACTGTCTCATCCTTGATGAAAGAGACATAATTCAACAGTTCTAAAAACCTTCTTTCATATTCATCTATTGTCATACTCCCCAGATTGAGTTCGAAGAACTCTTTCATTTTCTTGTCACAGTATCTCTTATTCAAGTATTTCTTCTCGAAATACTTCTTGAATTCCCTCCAAGTAACACTTTTCTCTTTAATGTGTTGCACCTGCACAAGCTGATCCCACCACATGGATTCTTTTCCTTTCAGTTGATAAATTCTACCTTCTGCATGAGAAGAATAATTATGCAATTGGAAATACTTTCTCATGCCCAACAACCATGTTTCTGCATCTTCATCCTTCTTGTGCTCATCATCAAATGTAGGAGGTTTGATTTTGTTCATTTCTCCTCGTAGGTCATCCACCCCATACCTCTTTTGTTTTTGACAGGGGATGGGATTGAGTTGTTATCTGATCTCTTTTTGGAATTCCTCGGGGAGTGGTGGTGATGCCTGCTAACACTTATCATTTTTCTTTTCTCATCATGATACTTGTGATTTCTCGATTTTCTCGAGCCACTCTCCTTATCCAATTTCTTTTCTATTTTTTTCAAGCTATGTAATAACTTCACGTTGAAGTCATCCTATTGCTCCTTGGCTCTCATAAGACTTTCATTATTAGCCTTATGGCTTCGGACATCCTTCTACAAATTTTTAATGGTCTCTGCCATATTCATGTTTTCATTCATTTATTCTCCATGTCCATTGGAGTTTGTTCCTTCAATGCTCAAATGGACATCCATCCCTCTGACTTCATATTCCTGGCTTTAATTCCCTTACTCCTCTTCCATTACTCTAGACTCTAAGATGATCTCGGTCTAGTTGTTATTAACTCTGCAAAATGTGTAGCCAAAAAAACTTGTCAGGCAATTCCATGAGAATATGAACCATTCTAGTTCAGTAATATATATCAAAATTCTTCTTTTGATTTCCTGGAAATTTGAATGCCTTGGATCAATTTTCCAGGTGGATAATTATATTCCAATGTCCAAGACCTTTCCAATGCCTGCTCACATGCTCAATTCCAAGAATTGAGTAGAAGTTATGGTTCCATGAAGCTAGTTGGGTCTTTTAATTTACCCTTCATTGTTTCTATTGTATTCTTCTCATAAAATCTTCATTTGACGAACAATTTACACCATTAGAAAGATCTATCCAAGATATTTTATTTTAGTTGCAAAGACAAAGTGTGCCTTGTCACACTCTGTTATCGTTGTTTTTAAATTGCTAAAAAAAATTCTCTTAAGGCCTTCAAAAACGTGCTGCAAAAAGATGACATTCAAATGATATAAAACGTCACAGAAATTCACTAGTTTTCTGCTATTGTTCACCCTTCAAGCAACTTCGCATACACAAAATTGCTAGATGTGACCCATATTTACCATGTGCAACAACCACACAAGGTAAATCATGCTTCACGCACTTAAAAACCACTATGTATCACTTCTCTGTAGCGCCAATAATTGTACACTACTTTTGTGTCGCACACCAATAACTTGTGCGCACTACTTTTATGTCGCATGCCAATAACTTGCACCCACTACTTTTATGTCGCATGCCAATATCCACCCTGTGCAAATATTCCATGCGCATTTCACTCGATGCGTCACACCATGCCATAGTTTAGTACATCTCCTCCGCACATTAAAACTCTGTGTGCACCACTAACTAAGCTATCATGCATTAACATTTACCCACGTTGCGTGCACAACTACCAAACTCCACTACACTATTCCAATACTGCGCACACTAAGTGCACCATTATTATGTGTGTGCACACCACGCAATGCTAATTTTAGTGCACACATCCGCACACAATATTATTCCGTGTAGTGCCACAATTTACCGTGCACACCTGCATGCCAACATTTTCCATGCGTTGCCAAAATTTACCATGGACGCTCTGTGACTTGAAATTTTTCCACTTTGAAATTAATCTTCTGTGAATATTTTTCTTCAACTCGACTTCCTTAGCCCATTCAAGCTCAATGTTGAAAACCAAAGCTATGATACCAATTTGTAACATCCCCAGCCACCCATAGGCTGGGAAATTCCATGGCTCAGACGCTTTACTTAGCTTTGAGACCGTTCTGTAATGTCCCAACCCATCTCTTTTTGGGCCACTCAGCATCCAAAATGAGCTATGTCACATAAATTTCTATTTGCATGTGATTTAAGCATATCCACACACATAATTCTTGCAGAAGCATTATATATAAAATGTAGGCATACAAATATATCTATCAATACACAGATTCACACTGAAATCACCGTAAACATACACTTGTAGAATATACCAGAAATACCCACAAATATACAGACAGTCATAACCATGCATAAGATAAACCCATAAAACTGAACACTTAAATAATAATGCAGCATGTAATTTTATCACACAAATGTCATTTATCTTTGTAATAATGTCACCAACTGTGTGTAGACCGTCCACGAACCTCCCAACCTTAGACCACACTGTTCATCACTCTCAACAGTTAGTCACCCCCGAGCTAGGACTAAAACCCACTCGGGCAAAGGGATTCCTATCGAGGATAAAGGATCATGGACAACAGGAAAGACTCTGTCCCAGGTGCTCACTCAACTAATAACCTACAGTCGCTTATTCCCCACATGTCTGTCCTACCCAAGGAAGTGTGCCCCTTCTCTACTCAACAGTCCCTCGGCTACCCCACTTCCCTTCGAGGGCTTCAACAACAGGCTGGACAGGAAGTCTCAGAGACCTATATCTAGAGTTCATCACCTTCAGGAAGTCAATTCCCAATAATTCTCTCACCCTTAGAATTGCTCATGATCCTGACATCCCGCCTCTTCAATATCCCACGGGCCTGACAACCCGCCTCTTCAATATCCCATGGGCCTGACAACCTTCTTCTTCATTATCCTATGGGCATGACAACCTGCTTCTTCAGTACAACTTCCCCGCTATCCCACTACACCAACCTCTGTGGCCATGGATACAAGCTCCGTATAGTGACAGAAAGTATGGAGGATAACTGACTGTGTGAGTGAAAAATGGTCATGGAATCATGGATGAATGATCGTTGAATGATCGAAGAAATAATGGAAAAGATGATGGTCTGAATGACGGGGAAGTGTGAAAATGAGCTAAGTCCCAACAATATGTATGCATGTTTCCAACTTGACACTTGTTCTGTTGGGAGCTACTTTGGTTCACTTGTCCGCAACTTTGGAACTTAGGATAAAATAATTATCCATACTTTATGATTTAAGAAATATTAATATAATATTCCTTTTTGGCTCAATCTTCCTAGCTTATCCCCTTTCCTTAACTTAGACCCTCCCTCTCCCTAACTATTGGATTTTAGTCCCCCATCTCTTTTATCATGGTCGGTCTGCGCACATCGATGTATTTTATATTAAATATGAGACATGTACAAAAATAGGCGCACTGGCCATTTAACATATCAACTCTCCGGCCTAATCAAAACATAAGCATCCTAGATTATAATAATTGGCTCACCAACCTATAAAACATATCTTACACACAAAGGCTCCCTGGCCTCAACATTGCATGCACTTAAGATGTTTTGCACGGTATCCTGGAATGTGCACACATCCTCATTTTACTGCACAGTACCTGCGCGCATTATGCCATGAAAGGTGCATCCAAAATTATATCAAAACAACTCACTATCTTAAGTACATTTATATTTACATTTACAATTGGGTTCGGCCTTAGGGATATTACACTCTAGGTTCGATTCCTAGACCTTTGTTTCATTTTTTAATGATCTTTCCACAAAGAATAAAACTATTCTCTTCATCCTCTGTTTCATTTTCTAACGAGCTTGACATAGAAACATGAACTTTTCTCGACTTTGGTTTCATTTTTTAATGAGATTGGAACCTAAAATAAAACTATGTTCATGACCTATTCTTGATCATGGCTTCCAAGAGGATAATTCTATGGAAGGAATACATGTCAAAGGACTTACCTCAATCATGGCTTCCAAGAGATCTTTGTCGGATGAAAGAAAAACTCTATGGAAGGAATACATATCGAGGGTTGAAATAGGGTTAAGGAGATTAGGCTCTAATAGCCCTATTGAAGAGATCACCATGTCAACTACCATATCTAAGTCAAAATAAGGCTCATCTAAAGATGAACGCATGGGACATGTTGCCACATAATTAACCTATGGCGAGGGCGATACCACTTGCACATAAGGACCATTTAGGGAATGTGGGTAGTTGGAAGTCAAATGAGGATGAATAAATGAAAACTAATTGATAGTCATATTGTTTCCATTATGAGGGAAATATATCAATTGAAAGAGAGTGGACATGATAACTTTCATGGCATAGAAATAATATCTCCCAAGGAGCAAAGTAAAATCCAAAGGGTCGTGAACTATCATAATGTCAATATAGACAATTTTCTCTCCTAAAGTAACGGGTAATTGAGGAATTACCCCTAAAGTTTGAGAGTTTCGATTGTTAAAATATAACAGATTCTCGGTGACTGACACAATTTGTGGACAACCCAAAGATTTCCAAGTAGTGGAGGATATAATACTAACATAATCACCTTCTTCTATGATATTATGAGGGATGCTCCTACCACAAACCTGAATAATGATTTGGAAAGGTTTATAGGGAGGAAGATGAGGTCTAGTTATCCCATGCCAATTGAAACAAATGGCCTCATTAATTTGATGGGGTTCAACAATAGGAGGCAAAATTCCCCCTTGTATGGTAGAATCTGTATTAACAAGAAAAATGTGAGTGGTATCAACTTCACTCCCTAACAGGAGAGTGGGATCAATCGATGATTGGATTAGATCGATCACTTGGTGGGTTTCACTCTCTAACGAGAAAGTGGGATCGACCAATGATGGACTTGAGGTGACCCCTTAGATTTCACTCTTCACGGGAAGAGTGGGATCGATCGACGAGGGAACCAGATCANCACTCTTCAATAGAAGAGTGGGATTGATCGATGATGGAATTGGATTGTTCACTTTAGAAACCAATGATGGGTCGAGAGAGAGATTATGATAAGTAGTTGGAAGTTATGGCTAGGAAACAATTATTCTTCCAACAAGTTCAAGGTTTCATCCATACAAGGGAAAAATTGAGTTTGATGACTTCCTTCGCATGACCTACAAGAAAATTTGACTCTACTTTTCTTCCTCAGAACCTCACTTTCACTAATTGACGGGTTTTCACTGACATGACCTGTAGAGGATAATGACATGAGTTTTTTTGAACTCATGGACCACATGTCTAAAACCTTGGGAATACCGTGGAAATCCTTAAGAAGGTGGTCACTCTTACAAATCCTGCAAGGGAATTTGAGTTTTCGAGTTGTCTTGATAGGCTTGTGAACCTCATCAATATTCTCATCTTGATTGACATTAGTTGGTTGATTTCTTCCAACATGTCTTGCAGTGGTTTGAAGTTTGGCCCCTTGCTTATTTTTCTTCTTCTTAATCTTCCTTTTCTTCTTATTCTTATCCACCTGGTTACTATCTTCAGAGCTTTCACTAGGTGAAGGAGAAAAAAGGGAAGAAGACACAATTGATGAAGAAGGATAATGGTCATTATTAGGTACTTAACTTGGCAGGTGGAACAATTACATTAGAGACTTTCTTAACAGACTTACACCTCGGTGAGAGTTTCCACACAATGAAACCGTGGGTTACCCTCCAAGGAGCCAGAGTGAGTTTGACCAATGTTTGTTCCAGGTACAACAAAGACTTTTTCTTTCATTGTCACCATGTGAATGATCCCTAATTATTATGTCCAGTAAGTTTACCACTTACAACATTAGAGCCAGGGGAAACAGTCAACAATCGGGTATACATGCAAGGGCAGGGACGAAACTAAAAATCCTCTTGATAGGTGCCTCTAATCGAGGTGTGAACCTCCCAAATGATCCCCAAGTGTCTAACAACACCGTTTGTAATATGTGTAGACCACTCCAACAAGACCAATGATGTGAGGTTAATTACTTCGTTGGCCCCAATGTGACCTCGTGATTGAGCCTTGTGTGAGAAGGGATTCCCAAAAAAATGATGTGGAAAATGGATTCCTCTCCCTAACTCAAGATTATATGTTTGTTTTATATCTTTGGAGAGTTATCTTCACCACCTACTCTAAATCCCTACAACTAGTCCAATGTAGGTTTATAGAGCCCTAGAAAGAAAAATATCTATATGGATTTCAATTATTTCTTTAATTTTATGGTTGTTCATAGTTGTTCATTTACTCAGGGGTATGGAGGTACAACTAATGATATTGTCACATGACTCTTAAAACAATGCAAAACGAAAATGAAATGCAAAAAATTCAATTTCGACGAATGCTAAATATAGAAAGTAGAAGAGTCCTTTTTTCCATTCCCAAATGTATAAACCAAATGCAATCTACCAAATGAAAACTACAAATATGCACCACCCAAAAACTAGAATGAAATTTTTATTTAGTTTGATCCGATGCAGTGAGATATGAAAAAAAAATTAATTCTTCACTACTTTCAAATGGAATGAAAGGAATCAATGTTTGACACAAAGAGACACAAAGAAAGAAAGAAGATCAAACAAAAATTTACTCAAAAATGTCGACACGTACCCAAAGAATAAAAATGTCAGAATGCTTCCAACATAAGTTCAAACAAGAACTGAAATGATGTAAAAGAAAAATAAAACAATCACTCTTGGAAATCCTAAAAAAATGAGCAACAATAATCAATATTCAAGGCTGGGTTGCGGTAAACAAGAGAGTTCATCATTGAAAAAGAGAGATGTTTCAATGAAGACAAAAAGCGCTCAATACCAAACAACGTTTGCAAACTCTAGTTTATGAAAACTTCCAAAGAATCAAGAAATATGAAAACTTTGTGAGATGAAGATCATAAATTTGAAAGGTAGGATGAACCAGGGGATCTTGTTAACCCAAGGCGACCATACAATTCCACAACTAGGAGAATTTTGAAAACGCTAAGAAAGAAAGGAAATGAGTGATGAATATAAATTTCTCAATAAAAAAAAGTCAAAGAAAAACCAAAAGAGTCTGGGCTAAAAGCCTCATAACAACAAACTGAGAAAAACCAAGCAGAACCTCATAGATCCAACTAAAAGGAGAGACTGGTGCCTCTATTACCAAAGGAACCGAGTGTTATGGTTCTCCCTAGAATACCAAGGGGGAGTGCCTGTCACACCAACGATGCCCTCTTAGCAATTGGAGGGGAATGTTGGTCCTGAAAAAGCTTAAAAATGGCTTCCACAAGCTAAAACTGGACAAAGAGTCAAAGACTCAATCAATGAATTTATAAACTCTTCAATAAAGAAGAGGGAGGGGATAATAACTCAGAATCAATCATCAATCAAACAAGATCTAATCACAAGAAAGGATTCAAGATGAACCAAGGGAAAAGTAGTCAAAGTCCTTCTGTAGTGGAGTCACCATTTTTCTGTTATGAGAAATCTTACCATGCTGACAGGTTAAGATCCCCTTTGGACCAAGAACCCTTCTTTGGTCCAAATACAAAAGTAAACAAATGGTTTCTACTTTCCTTATAGACCTAGTTCATTAACCTATAGATATAAGGAGGAAAACACACCCATTTCTTGAAGTTTTTCCTCGTTACTCCGTCATATTTCCTTGTTATTCCAACTCCTTTAGTGATCAAAGAGACCTGGAAGAAAAGAGAAATCCTTTCTACTCCTACTAAATTTCTTTCCAATTTAACTTAATCTTAGACACTATCATGAACACAATAGAGAAGTGAATAGGCCAAGTTAATATTAATTTGGAAAACAAGTTAGAAGCACTTACAATCCATGTATGACGCTGCATTACCTTCTTCAAGTTCTCCTCTTCCATCCCCTTTCATGAAAATCTCGATATCAAAATGTTGATGCTTTAATGGATTCTTTCTCTCGGGATCAAAGGTTTGACACCTGAAATCTTCCCCCTTTTTCACCATGGAAATACCTTAAATTTATAGGATTGGGAGGCTCAACTACCATGGGACATTTATGGAAGTCATTGAGGATATGGCTCCATGAGTTGGAATTTGATCCTAAGATAGAGCCATAGGATAGGATCTGATCAAAACCAACCTCATCTCTTCAAAGATGTCCCTTAGGAAGAGGCGATATTATCCATATTTTCCTCTAACCAAAGTGGCACTCCCCCTAAGTTAGAGATAGAGCTTTGTTGTAACAACTTTCTCAACTCCTCTAGAGAACCCAAAATATGCATCTACCACAGAATCACCATCTATTCTATGTCACAAGACTTCGCACAGACCTGCAATTATGTCTCATATCATGCCTCCCTCATACCAACGACAAGACTTCTCCAAAATCAACACAAAATAAGGTCAAACCAACTCTACCCACATAATCACCTCAAGGCAGCACAATTCCTCCCATGTGGAGCAACTTGGCTCCTTGAGGGAGCTCACCCCTCTTTGTCCAAGTCTTCCTCAAAATCTGTGAGTTGATCTTGCTCTCCTTATTCTGCAAATCTACATTACTTGGTTGTTTGTCTTTTTTTCTTTATATGGACTCCAAATGTCATCATTATGAATCATTGCATCCTTTGGGTGTGCCACACCCCTTCGGGAACCATGATTCCTAAACGAATCGTCATGTCCCTGACTCCCTTCATAGACCTGGTGCACCCAAATGAACCCATGCACTCATCAACCATCTCGTCCCTTGGGACCGGTGCACTCCTCATGGCAGCATGCCCAAACCTCTTTGGTCTACCCCTTCTATTGGTCACTCTTCCCAATGTTCCACCTCATGCTTGGGAAATCCCCTTGGTGTATTCACATTCCCAAGGCACCCACTTTCCCAACTAGTGTGACACTCGGATGTTGTAGAAACCCCAAGTTCTATTTCCTTGAAGAATTGGGCGAGGGTCTTCGCACCCTTCTAGACGAAGACCTTACACTACTCATGATTTGATATATGATTTTTCATGTTGATAAGTTGTATATAAGTGCTCTTTTTATAAATAAACGAGTATATTTTTTTCATCTGACAAGAAATAAAGAAAGAAAAAAAAATTTAGAAAGGGGGTTAAGAATAAATGCCTTATGCTAAGGAGATTATAAATTCTACAACTATAATATTAGAGAATAAATTATGCAAATATAAGGTGACATACCTATAAAGGAAATAGTCCCATGTTGTATTAATGTATTTTATGAATAACTAGAAAGGGGATGCTCAAGAACTATCAAATACAAAATAATTGAAATGGATTTAGAATATAAAAATTTACCAAAGTTACAAACACTTGGTAAAGTTGAGAGGGTCATATTCTTCATATATAAGTTTGATAGCATTGCACAATCTCTCACCAGGAAGTTCTCACATCTGCAAAATTTTATATTGTTAATCAAACATTATAGGACTATACATATCCCCCAAACCTCTTATATCAACTAATGCCATGTATTTTCCCATCAATCTAGGATTTTCTAAAATAGGGATTTGCCTAAAATTTTCATTAGAAATCAAGGATTTGATGGAGACAATGAAAATCAACCCAATGGGAAGGTTTCATTGGATGATGCAAAGAAATTAGTGTTGTTAGAGTCTCCATTAATATCCAATTATTTCAATTGTTAAATTAATATATGGAAGAAAATAAATTATTCGATTAGTTTCCATAATTGCCATACATGGATTATAAGAGTTGTCTCATGACACCATATTCCATAGAAATAAAAAGTGGTATTAAAATTTCACCAAAAAAATCAATACATAAAGTAATGAAAATAAGGAATACTTTTAATTAAAAAAGTATATTGGGAGAGTGGTTCAACAAAATCATTTTATGATATATCATATAAGTGCTATGTAATAGGTTCTGTAAGTTAATTCCCTATCTTATCTAAAATTTCACCAAAAAAATCAATACATAAAGTAATGAAAATAAGGAATACTTTTAATTAAAAAAGTATATAGGGAGAGTGGTTCAACAAAATCATTTTATGATATATCATATAAGTGCTATGTAATAGGTTCTGTAAGTTAATTCCCTATCTTATCCACATCTCAAATAAATTTTGAACACCTTTAACATAGACAATATCAAAATCTTTTTAATCTTTTAAAGAATTTAACAACAACCAATATAAACCACATCAAACAATATTTTTACTTAATCTTTTAAAGATTTTAAACTCACGAACAATGCAATAACATAAAAATTTGAATATATTTTCAATATAAACCATGTTGAAATTTTTTATCCTTTTAAATTTTTTCCCATAACAAATAAAATAAAATAAACCAATTAAATTAAATTAAGTGATGACAAATTTTGAAGACTTTTAAACCTACACCACCTCAAATGTACCTATACTATTTTTCCCATAACAAATAAAATAAAATTAACCTACACCACCTCAAATGCAACTATGTAACTTTTCTTTGAAAACAAATGCTCAATCATAAACATGTCTTAAAGCCAAGTTACAATTAGTGAGGAATATGAACTCTATATGAAGTAAATAATAGTCTTTGGTCAGTTATACTTAAATGGTATGATATAAATTCAATTATGTTTTAGTAAATATATGATTTGGTAGTACCGACAACCAATTCAGGTGGGGAGGACACTTAGATTAATAAAAAATAAAAAATAACAAAGAGGAGTTTTATAAAATAAAAAATAGCAAAGAGGAGTTTTAAATGACAAGTTATATTAATTATATTTATTTCTTAATTTTAATTAATATTTGTTATATAATTATTAAAATAAAATATTTTTTTTATCAATTTTAAATTAATATTTACTTAAATTTGATATGATAGAATTGGTGTTTTTTAAACCTTCTAAATTCTTTTGATAAAATATATAAATTTCTTATAATTTTATAATAATTTCACAAAACTTTATTAAATTATAACAATTCACCCACATCATTATAGTTTTTTTCCTATGTAACAATACTAATTTAATCTCTTTATCCTTTCACATTTATTTTCTCTTAATAAGTATGCCCCTCTCGATGGAGATTTACTTTCTCCTTAATCATAAGCAAAAATACATTACTGTACATATCAAGATTTAGGGTATATTAATGTCCATATCCCGATTTAAAACCTCCAAAACAACTTAGCAAAATACTATTTAAATTTCTGTAAGCAATTACAAAAATACTATTTAAATTTCCGTAAGCAATTACAAAATTACTATTTAAATTTCTGTAAGCAATTACAAAAATACTACTGTAAATTTTAAGCAATATTTGCCCGCAAAAATGTGAAACTAGAATTTCGAAGCCAATTTGAACTACCTGCTTGAACCCGATGACACTCTAGAATGGCATGGCAGATCCTACTTCCTTTAGTCCAAACTCCCAGCGCCACCGTTTCTTCTCTTCCTCTTGTGCTCCATGTGACCTAAGGCCGATCCATTCTCTGAATTGGAACGGACGGCGAGGGGAAAGTTAAGGAGAGCCCTGTCTCCGCGGATTCTGAAAGCTGCGCGATCATATGCGAGAGCGGCCTCTTCGGCGGTGTTGAAAGTGCCCAGCCAAAGTCTGGCCCCCTTATTGCCGGAGTCCCTTATTTCAGCTGCGAAATTCCCCCGCGGCCGTTGTCTGACTCCTCTGTAGTGCCTGGCACATCTATGCTCCATCTCTCCAATCTCCTCCTGTGGCTGTGGTTTTACCTTAAACGCGTTTGCTCTTCTTATAACTGCGCATACAGAAGAATAAGAAGAAGAAGCGGAAGCACAGCCTTGTACTTGTGTAAATCCATTCTCATTGTCGTCTCTTGTTGATTTGGCGCCGCTATTTTGGAACGAGTTCTCATTGTCGTTTCTTGTTGATTTGGCGCCGCTATTTTGGAACGAGGCCATGGTGCTGGTAGCGGCAATGGCCTGGATATTAATATAAACGCCGCCGCCACTGGTGGTGGGAGAGAGCGACAACGATGAGGTTCCTTCAATATCAATATCGTCCTCCACTTCCAGCAAATGGTGGCGAATCATCTCTAACATATCCATGTTTATATTCCGGATCTCCCTGCTGCAAATGGTCTCTGGCCAGTCACAATAACATTCAGATCTCAGATCGATTGATTTTCATTTCTTCTCAGGCAGGTGGGTTGAGAAGTGAGAATATGGAGCATTCGTTTCCATTTCCATTTTTTAATACTACATTGCATCAGCAAATACCTAGTGCGTGAAAATTGCATCTGACAATACCTAATATATTGACGTTTTCAGTGATAAATTCCAATATATGTTACATAATTCATTTGAAGAGCATGATGCATGGCGCAGCGTTATATTATAATGAACTATATGATGCATGCAGCCTTTTATATATATATATATATATATACCGTGGTGGCTTGATTATTATTTTTAGATTTGTTATCTTATTATAATGCACAA
This sequence comes from Picea sitchensis, assembly GCA_010110895.2. Classification (NCBI taxonomy): domain Eukaryota; kingdom Viridiplantae; phylum Streptophyta; class Pinopsida; order Pinales; family Pinaceae; genus Picea; species Picea sitchensis. The sequence goes on from SNQJ01S0056226.1 coordinate 34,996, forward strand.
CATTATATACATTATAAATGTATATATATCCTGTTTGATTGATAAGTATTTTTTATTGGTTATTTCATCATTTGTAATTGATGAAATTGAAAATTTTTCATTATTTAAATTTTATTTTTAAATTTATAAATGATTTAGAATCCTTAAAAAATTTATTACATGATAATTATGCAAATTCAAATAATTCTTCCAAATTATTAACCAATTTGTAGAAAAAATTAATAAAAAAATGTAAAAATAAATAAAACATAAAATGTTTAAACTTTTCCTACCTAAGACATTAATTACACAACTAACTTCATTTAATTAAATTCAAAACAATTTTTAATATTTAATTATAAAATAAGGGGTATTTGATAATTATAAAGTGTAGTTCAAATATAATATGAAACTTCTTAATCAATTTAAAAAAATGAAATTAAGATTTAAACCAAAAAAATTATTAAATTCTAAAAATATCCATTTTTTACCTATTTAAAAAACATAAAACAATTTAAGTAACCATATCAAGTTCATAGCAAACCTCATGATTCTAACGTGATCAATTAAACTTGTACATATTCTTATGCACTTAACTGACATTGTAGATAAATAAGTAATATAGAATTCATATGGCTAATTTGAAATTCATTAGTGCACCTTTAATGTTAATGAAAAAAATATCTCACCGACTTTTTCCATATCCCATAGTATTAAGTTATCTATTTGCACTTAGCTATTCATTAAGCTTTTTATTTGTACTAGGTTATCTATTTATTTCATCATTTGTAATTGATGAAACTGAAATTTTTTCATTATTTAAATTTCTAAATGATTTAGAATTCTTAAAAAAATTATTACATGGTAATTATGCAATCTTAATAAGAAAAATCTAAATTCAAATAATTTTTCCAAATTTTTAATCAATTTGTAGAAAAAATTAATAAAAAAATGTAAAAATAAATAAAACATAAAATGTTTAACCTTTTTCTACCTAAGATATTAATTACACAACTAACTTCATTTAATTAAATTCAAAACAATTTTTAATATTTAATTATAAAATAAGGGGTATTTGATAATTATAAAGTGTAGTTCAAATATAATATGAAACTTCTTAATCAATTTAAAAAAATTAAATTAAGATTTAAACCAAAAAAATCATTAAATTCTAAAAATATCCATTTTTTACCTATTTAAAAAACATAAAACAATTTAAGTAACCATATCAAGTTCATAGCACACCTCATGATTCTAACGTGATCAATTAAACTTTTACATATTCTTATGCACTTAACTGACATTGTAGATAAATAAGTAATATAGAATTCATATGGCTAATTTGAAATTCATTAGTGCACCTTTAATGTTAATGAAAAAAATATCTCACCGACTTTTTCCATATCCCATAGTATTAAGTTATCTATTTGCACATAGCTATTCATTAAGCTTTTTATTTGTACTAGGTTATCTATTTATTTATAAATGTTTTTAAGCACTATGTTAATGCTCTAATACTAATTTATTATTAGTTTATTAGTAATGGTTAGGTCAACTTAGTAGTAAGTATATCATGCTGAGTTTATTTCCTAATTATAATAAAGAAAATTCATTTGTATAGGCATTGGTGCATTGGCATATATTGTAAAATGAAGTTTCGTGTAAAGTGGATTATTATTCATTTAATTTTTATCATTATCAATGTCTTAATTTACTTCTTTCTATTATTATATTATTTGTGGAGTTTGGTTCATAACAATTGCTTTCACGGCATATGATTCTAGGGTTTTTTTGCTTCAAACAAATCATCTTGTCATTTTTTCTATAACATTTTTCCAATGAAGTTTTAGTATATAATTTTTTTTGGACATTGAGGATGTTGGCTTGCTAAGAGGGGGGTGAATCAATAATAGAGCAATTTAATCATTTTTAACCATAAAATGCAAGTGTTATATCAATGTAGCATTATCATCAAATAGTTGCAGAGTAAATAAATAATAAACAAACGAGTACACATACACAGTACACGTGTATTTTTACATGGAAACCCAAAGTGGGAGAAAACCAGGGAATGTTTTTTCTTATATGTATTTAAGAATTACATTCATTAGAAGCACCAACTTCCTTTGTTTTCTAACTGCAATTGGAAGAAGGCTCCAACCCCCTAGTTTCTCAGGCTACAACCTAAAGGAACCTCCAAATCCCCAATTCTTTGGTTACAACCAGAAGGAGGCTATTGTTAAGCCCTAAATAGTGGCACATTACCCCTTAATTGAGGAATATTACATTAGTAATGTTATTTTATTTATGTCTTCTTGGGTCCATTAGTTGTAACTGTACCTCCTAGTCTTCTATATACCAAGGAGACATTTTCATTTGGAATCATCTTGTATTTAGACATTTATGTGGTGTATAAGGAGGTTTCCTCCTCGAAGAGGCTTATTATCTGAAATTATCTATTTTTCAAGGAGTTGAGTACTTATTCTGAGGTTTTTCTATGCTATATTGATATTTGGTTCTTAACATATGGTATCAGAGCTCAAGGTCTTGGGATTTCGCTGCTACATTTGAGATAACTTGGAATTTTCTCTATAATTTGTTTTATACGACATTTCAGAAATAATCCCTTGGAGGATATTTAGTAGATGGATCAAGGTACGTTTGGTTAAAATTTTAGCTCTCAGGGCCTTATACTTTCATATATATATCCTGTGTAAGATAGGGTTCTAGGATCATCCTGAATTGAGTCATCGTGGAATTGTCGCTATAAAATATTTTATGTAACATTTCAGACCCCTAAATCCATAAGTTATTCAGAGAAATTATTAAGGTATCTTTGATTAAAAAATTCAGCTTATGGGTCATCTTACATTTGTAGATACACCCTGTGGAAGATAGGGTATCTAACTAGTCCTATTGACTAGTCTCAAGAAGGTGTTTCGTGTAAAACAATAATAACTTCTTCCTAGAGTATCCAAATTGAGTGAGACAGGTAGCATTGGATAACGTACAGTCCTTAGTATTTCTGGTACAATTTTCAAAATTTTATAACAATTATTTTGTGCAGGGCATGCTATACAAGTGAGATCTCCTCGAAAGGAAAAAAACCAACAAGTTGTGGGGAAGTTACTATAAATTCCACTTAGAGCATCCAATTTTGATCATACCTATGGCATTGCAGAGAAGAAATATTAGAGAACTACAAAAAATAATTTTTCATACCCAAAAGGGATGAAACTTTGGAGATACAATAGAAGAAAGATTGTCTAGCAGAACCGCCTCAAAATCAAGGTTTAAAAGTGATACTTGGAAAAATGCCACCAAAATAGGGAACTTCTACACCAAATAAGGCTCCAGACAGTCCTCCTTGGACTCTTGATGAAGGTGAAGAAATGCGTAGGGACATAAATGAATTACAAAAGAAGACAGTGACAAAAGATGAACTATAAGGGATGATGGATTCAACTGAAGCTAAATTGGAGGCAATAATGGATACTAAGATGGATGGTTTAAAAGGGGACATAATGGAAGGATTGAAAAATTTCCTAATAGAGAGGACACCTGAAAGTGAAAATGTACACCATGAAATTCATGATAAGGACACAAGGAATATGAATCAAGAATGGAAAAACTCCAACTTTGGGTTGAAGACCAACGACATTCCTAAGATCGATATGAGAAATTTTGATGGCAAGGACCTAATCACATGGATACTTCAGATGGAGCAATTCTTTGATCTACATAATCTGCCACATACACAAAAGGTACGAATTACTTCTTTATATTTATAACCCAATCAATTTGTATGGTATCGATGGCTTTGTTCTCGCAAATCACTTGGAAACTTGGAAACTTTTCACGAAAGAAATGATAGCACACTATGAGGATACAAGGAGAAATACCTTCTTTAGCCAATTGATAAATCTCAAGCAAAAGGGTACAGTTACAGAGCACATTGAGAACTTCGAAAGATTGAATATAAAGATAACATATATTCCAGATGAGCACTTGATTTATGTATTCATAGGAACTTTAAAGGATAACATTAAACATGAGGTTCACCTTTGGGAACCCAAATCATTGGAGAATTCATTTAGGGTGGCAAGAAATGTTGAAAGTAAAAATATGGCTATG